>ML440001.1:0-17706 GCA_005239525.1 Nicotiana knightiana
GATTATCTTTGACTCCCAGTTACTTTCAGTTATTATATTATCAGTTCAGTTTTAGCTTTCAGTATATTTTCTTACATACTCGGTACAGTATTTCGTACTGACGTCCTTTTTTCTGGGGGTGTTGCATTTTATGCGTGCAGGTTCAGACAAATGACAGGTAGACCTCCTCATTAAGTATTTCCCGAGTTCATCTTGATCGGTAAGCTCCATGCCTTTCGGAGTTGCCGGGTCTAGAGCTTTATGTACACCTTGTGTATATATGTATATATGTTATGAGTAGGTCGGGCAGCTGTTGCGATCGCAGTATATCCACCAGTAGAGGTTTGCAGACATATCATGTCAGTTAGTGCAGCATGTTGGGCTTGTAGGCCTTGTATGTATATTTGGTTGGTTTGTCAGCTGTAGTAATTATGACGGCCTTGTCGGCCCAGTTTTATATTGATATTTAGTCAGCGTTCACAGTTGTCTTGCAATGCGGCCTATGGACAAAGTATGACATCATATGTTCAGATTCCCTTAGTTGCAAGTTGGTACGCAAGGATAGGTGAGGCACAGTGCCGGTCTCGTCCCCAGGTTCGGGGCGTGACAGTTAGGCTTGATTCAATGTGCGATTCATGGTTTTAGTGTTGCTTGATGTGATTTTATGCTTCGAGCGAGTTGGTATGATGTCTAAAGACTTGTTGGTATGTTTGGTTGAGGTCGCGGGGGCCTCAGGTGTATTTCAGATGATTAACAGATTGGAATTTGGACTTAGAATATGGTTGATGTTGCAGATTTGTAGTGCCATGTTTCCTTCTTTGCATTTGCGAAGAGTATCTGGAAAAAGCTGTGGATTCGTTCTTTACGTTCGCGAACAGGGAAGCGCGTTCGTGATATTTTAGGGAAGTTGTGAATCACGAACGTGAGAGAGGAGCCGTGTTCTCGAAGAAGAGAGAGGTAGGCTGGGGATCTCACGCATTTGGCTTACGCATTCGCGATAGAGGTTTCGCATTTGCAAATCTTGGGGTCGTTTGGTCATCGCGTTCACAGGGGGGATCTCGCGTTCGGGTAAGAGGAATTTTTCGGCAGAATATTTTATGCTTCGTGAATGTGAGGCACCTTCCGCGTTCGCAAACAAGAGTCACCTTGGCAGAATATAAGTCTTCAAACTGAGGGATAGAGTAAAATACCACAATTTTTGGGGCTAGGATTGAGGCGATTATTGGAGAGATTTTCAAGGGAGTGATTTGGTTAAATTACACGAATATATCATTGAAGGTTGAGTTGTGATCAGATTTGAGTAATTTTGGTATTGTTGCTCTCGTGGTTGAATGGGTTTTCATATTTCGTAACTTTTGTTAGATTTCGAGGCATGGGCTCGAGGTTGACTTTTGATTATGAAATTAATATTTTTATATGGAATAGATTCCTTTGGCTTGGCATATATATATAGATAGAGAGGACATATTCCTCATATCAGTCATACTTGGCATATTTTATCTTTGTTCAACTTAAATGGTAAACTTGGAAGCAAGCCTACATTTCTTGTATTGTGTAGAAAGAGATTATGAGTTTTCTTGGAGATATTGTTGTGCTATTTCTTGTCATTTCTGTAATGTCAAACTCTGTATTTGTACTGAATTGGTTGAGCTCGTCATTATTTTCATCCCAAAGGTTAGTTATGTTACTTATATAGTTGGTTGTACTCACACTACACTATGCACCTCGTATGCAGATCTAGGTATAATTTTAGAGTTTTTACCAGTTCGGTGTTAGTCGAGGTAGCTGCTTTGGCGTCCACAGCCCTTGACTCTCCTCATGTATCTCTTAGTTTTACTTATATTGTTGTACCTTCCTAGACGGTGTTTTTGACTATGTTATTGTATAGATGCTCATGTACTCAATGACACCCATATTTTGGGAAAGCTTTAATTTGAGTCACAGCTGTTCATATTTGCTATTCATGAGAGTTATTACTGTTAAACTTGCTTCATCTTATTTTTAATATAAAATGCCTAGTTTTCTTGGGATTGTCAGCTTTCCTTGTTCTGTGATAGGCGCCATCATGACATGTTGAGTTTTGGGTTGTGACAAGTTGGTATTAGAGCCTAGGTTACATAGGTCTCATGAGTAATGACCAGGTTTAGCAGAGTCTTGCGGGTTGGTACGGAGACATCTGTACTTATCTACGAGAGGTTGTCAAACCCTTAGGAAAAATTCACGTTCTTGTATTCTTGTCATGCAAATTTGTTGATTTCGGGAACTGAACTTCTGTTGTTATATTCTCTCACAGATGGTGAGGACACATGCTACCGAATCAGGCGGACGACCACTAGTACCACCAGCTAGGGCCACATGGGGTCGAGGCTGCAGTAGAGGCTGAGGTGCAGCTCGTACAGGAGAAGCACTTGTAGACCCACTAGTTGCTCTAACTCAGGAGTAGGGTCCATATGTGGTTGAGTCGGTGGGACTAGCTCAGGCACCAGCTGTGGCCATCGTAATTCTAGGCCTTCATGAGGCTATAGCCCAGATATTGGTTGTTTGCACTAGCCTTGCTCAGGCGGTTTCAGTTTTGGCCGTGCCAGCCACTTCTCAGGTGGGGGAAGGTGCTCAGACTCCTGTCGCTCGTACTCCAAAGTTGTTGATGCAGGGACTTCATACATTGAGGGTATTACCATCCCAGCCGGTTGTAGTTGCTCAGGTCCAGGTGGGTCCCGTTATGAGTGCTGAGGAGTAGAATAGAGTAGAGAGATTTTAGAGGCTCAAGACTCCATCATTTAATGAGTCTGAGTTAGAGGATGCCCAGGACTTCTTGGATAGGTGCCAGGGGATTCTTCGCCCACGGGGTATTCTAGAGACTAGTGGGGTCTCATTTACTACTTTTTAGCTGACGAGGGAAACCTTTAGAAGGTGGGAGGCCTATGAGCAGAACAGGCCAGCCTATGTTGCACAACTTTCATTACATGAGTTCTCCATTCTCTACTTGGAGAAGTTTGTGCCACCGACCTGCGGGGAGGATTTACGTAAGCAGTTTGAGCAGCTACGCCAAAAGGGTATGTCTGTGACCAAGTATGAGATGAGATTTTTGGAGTTGGCTCGTAATGTGATCTAGTTTGTTCCCACTGAGAGGGAGAGGATTAGGATTTTTATTGATGGCCTTATCTATCAATTGCATTTTGTTATGATTCGGGAGAATGCATCGGGTGCTAGGTTTGATGAGGTGGTTGATATTGCTCAGCATGTAGAGTTTTTCTGTACTCAAGAGCATGAGGAGAGGGAGGCCAAGAGGCCTCATGGTTCGAGTGGTTTCAGTAGTGTTCCTTCTGGGGGCAGTCCTACCACAACAAGGGTCATCCTCATAGGAACCTATCGCAACTTCTCAAACTCCGTGCGCCATGCATCCCTGAGGCTCTTAGGGATATACTCTCTCAAAAACATGTCTGAGAACTGAGTCCATGTGAGTGAGGTTGCCTCATCTGGATTACTCAATTAAAAAAAAACCACCACTTATAGGCTGCTCTTCTAAGCTGGAAAGTGATAAAAGAAACCCCACTCGTATTCGCTACGCCCATAGTACGGAGAATATGATGAAACTACTCCAGGAAACCCTGAGCATCATAAGTAGCCAATCTGCTGAAGGTAGGTGGTGGTACTTCTTGTACCTCTCAAGTATGAGCTATTCCACCTCAGAAGCGACTATCATGGTCTCATGCTGAACCGGAGCTACCGGCTACATAGGAATAACCTCTAAGGCCTGATCAACCTGGACCCTCTACTCAGGAGTACGGGCTGCGGGAGTCTGTGCCCCTCCCCCGGCCTGAGATGTTGCGGGAGTTAGTGGGATCAATCCAGCCTGAGCTAAGGTGCTGAACATTCTCATGAACTGGGCTAGAGTCTCATGGAGGGCTGGTGTAGCAATAGGAACCTTTGGTGCCTGCCCTCCAGCTAGAGCTGCTGGGGGCTCCTCTGTCGCAGCTCGCGCGGGTGCTTTGGTTGCACCGTGTGTTCATTCTCTACCCCGGCCCCAGCCTCTGGCGGCTCTAGCAGGGGGCACGGGTGCCTGGCCGTCAGATCTCCCGGTACGGGTCCTCACAATCTGTGAGAAAGAACGGAATAGATAATTTTACAATTTGATGCCAATAACTCACATGACAAGGAATCCAAAGAAGTATGATTGTTCCTAACAGTTCCATAGCCTCTCGAAGATGAGTACAGACGTCTTTGTACTGATCCACGAGACATTAATAAACCATTTTGTGACTCATGACACCTATGAACATAGAGCTCTGATACCAACTTGTCACGGTCCAAATTCTCCCTCTGTAAATTGTCGTGATGGGACCTAGTCTCTACGAATAGGTAAGCCTAACACTTTTCGTAAATGAAATGAAAAACATGAAATTTTACAACTAATAGCAGTAGATATTTTTTTAAATAAGCAATTGAGATGCCGCTCGTCATATACAATAATCAACTCTCAAAATGTACATAACACTCCCAAGACCCGGAACACCGTAAGTCACAAGCTTCTATGAAGTTCTAATTGTTCTATACATCAGTGTCTATAGAAAAAAATAGAAAAAACTAACATAGGGGGATAGAGGGGGGACTCTGAGGATCTACGGGCATATGTATCTTGAAGTCTTTGGAACAGAAGCGAATGCAACTAATAACAAGGCTAGTAGGAGGAACCTTGATCTGCACACAAAAAACATGTGCAGAAAAGGGCGTGAGTACACCACAATAGTACTCAGTAAGTGTCATGCCTAACCTCGGTTGAGTAGTGATGAGGTCAAGTCAGGGCCCTACTGGTACATATGCACAATTAAAACAAGGCAGAGTGAAATATCGCAATAAAATAAATACCGAAATTTAACAACAATGAAATCATAGAAAGGTAACAGCTCAGTACACAGAGATAACAACAGTGGATCTCCCGAGATACCGTCTCGTAGTCCCAAACGTAAATGTGCAGGGGGATCTCCCAGAATACTGTTTTGTAGTCCCAAATTAAATATGCAAGACAGGGGAATCTCCCGGAATACCGTTTCGTAGTCCCAAAGTAAATATACAAGGGGATCTCCCGGGATACCGTTCCATAGTCCCAAAGTAAGTATGTAGGGGGATCTATCGGAATACCATTCTGTAGTCCCAAAAGTAAATACACATCCAAAACAATAGAATTTACCAGCTACAACACAAAATCCTACAATTTAGACTAAGTACAAGTCAAGGAAAAACAGGGAAATTCACTAAACATGTTGCATGGAGTTCAGATGCTGATATGACTCAAATAAGAAGGAAATAGGTTATTACTTAGCAGAAACAAGTTTTTTACAATAATTAGCCCGTGTACGTACACGGTGCTCACAAATCAAAATAGTACCAAATCGTAAGGGGAGTTTCCCCCACACAAGGTTAGGTAAGCCACTTACCTCGAACCAACCTCAATCAATCTATAACAATGCTCTTTCGACAAATATTCGATTGCGAATGGCCCAAATCTATCCAAAATTAATTACATGTCATAAATATAACTACAAGGAACTAATCTAGCTAATGAAATCAAAGCTAAAGAAGGAAATTGGAAAATCGCCATAAAAAGCCTCCCTGGACCCACATTTTGAGAGTTAGGACCCCGATCCCCTATTAATTGCTTTCCCTATATCTTTTTCTTCTATTTTGGGTTGCCGGGAAGATTCGTGTTGGTTTTTGAGATGAATTGAGACACTTAGTCTCTTATTTGGGAGCTTAAGTTGGAAAAGTCAACCGGATGTTAGCTTGTGTGTAACGACTTTGGATTTGAATTTTGGTGATTCATTTAACTCTGTTAGGTGATTTTGGACTTAGGAGCGTGTCCGGAATGTGATTTGGAGGTCCGTAGTAGATTTAGGCTTGAATCGGCGAAAGTTGGATTTTTGGTAATTTTGGTAGGCCAATGGAAATTTTGATATCGGGCCCAGAATGGAATTTCGGAAGTGGGAGTAGGTTTGTAGGGTCATTTTTGACTTGTGTGTAAAATTTGAGGTCATTCAGACGAGATTTGGTATGTTTCAGCGTCGTTCGTATAATTTAGAAATTTCAAAGTTCATTAGGCTTGAATTCGTGCATAATCCGTGTTTTGATGATCGACGTGATTTGAAGGCTCAACTAAGTTCGTATGGTGTTTTAGGATTGGTTGGTATGTTTAGTTGAGGTCCCGAGGGCTTCGGGCGTGTTTCGGATGCTCTACGGGTCATTTTTGGACTTAGGGAGTTGGCATATTAGTCTGGTGTTCTGTAGCTGGTTTCCTTCATCACGCTCGTGATTCTTACTCGATATCGTGGAGCATCTGGGATACCAGCCAAGTTTTCTCTTCGCATTCACCAAGAGTGGTACGCGATAGTGTAGGGTCGTCAGGTTATGCATCGTGAACGCGTGGGCTAGGTCGCGTTCGCGAAGAAGAAATGAGGCAACAGTGGAGTTGAGTGTTACTCTTCACGGTCGCGTGAGGTCAGTTGAAATTGTGCAGGTGTGGGCAGGTAGTGCATCGTGTTTGCGTAGAGTAAATGTCTGAGGCAGTGAAGTTGTTCTTCGCGATCGCGAGGGTGTTTCCGTGATCGCGATTAAGAAATCACTGGCATAATTTAAAGTTCAAAACGAGAGTTTGAGTTTATATTCACAAAAATTGATTGAGATCTCGGTAGAAGGCAAAATTTGGAGATATTTTTGGAGGAACTTATTAGGTAATGATTTCTAACTCCTTTATGATTAAATCCCACTAATTTATGCTTGATTTTATCATTAATTTCGGAGTTGGGGTGGAAATTGGGGGGAAAATATAGAAAAGTTCTTAGGCTGAATTTTGGGATTTTGATTAAGATTTTGGTATCGGATTTGAGTGAATTTGGTGTGGTTAGACTCGGGAGTGAATGGATGTTCATTATTTGTGACTTTTACTCGATTTCGAGATGTGGGCTCGGGGTGGCTTTTTGGGCGTTCTTCTATTTTCTTGCCTTAGCTTTGATTTCATTAGCTAGATTAGTTACTTGTAGCTATATTTACGTTATGTAATTGATTTGATTAGATTTGGTCCATTCGGAGTTGGATACTCGTGGCAAGAGCATGATTTCAGATTGATTTGATCTTGGTTCGAGGTAAGTGGATTACCTAACCTTGTGTGGGGGAACTTCCCCTTAGGATTTTGGTATTGTTTGATATAAGAGCACCGTGTACGTGAGGTGACGAGTACGTACACGGGCTATTTGTTGTAAAACTCCTTTTTTCACTAAATTATAATCTGTTTTCTCCTTGTTTGAACTACACTAGCGTATGTGACTACCTTGTTTAGATTAGAGAAGCATGCATATGTGTTTTGACTGTCTATTTGAACTTTGTGCAGCATGTTTAGTGAAATTCATGTTTTCCTTGGTTTGAACTTAGCCTAAACTGTAGGTTTTCTTGCTGTAATTGTTGTGTTCATTGGTTGAGCAGCACATTTACTTTGGGACTACGGAACGATATTCCAGGAGATCCCCTTGTACTGCATATTTACTTTGGGACTACAGAACGATATTCTGGGAGATCCCCTTATATTTCTTATTTACTTTGGGACTACGGAATGATATTCCGGGAGATCCCCATGTACTGCATATTTACTTTGGGACTATGGAACGATATTCCGGGAGATTCCCCCTCTCTGTACTTCATATTTACTTTGGGACTACGGAACGATATTCTGGAAGATCCCACCCCCCCCCTGCACTGCATATTTACTTTATGACTACGGGACGGTATCCCGAGAGATCCCCTGTTGAACTACTGGATTCTGAGTTGTGTCTTCCTTATTCGTTCATTGTTTCATTTCAGTCTTATTATTGTGATATCTCCGTTGTTTTTACTTCATTATGTATGTATATATATATATATATATATATACCAGTAGGGCCCCGACCTGACCTCGTCACTACTCGACCTAGGTTAGGCTTGGCACTTAATGGGTACCATTGTGGTGTACTCACGCCCTTCCTGCCCATGTTTTCGTGTACAGATCCAGGTACCTCTCTCCTGCCTCAGTACTAGTCCAGCAGCAGTAGCCACTGGAGACTTAAAGGTATATCTACACGCGTCCGTAGATCCTCGGAGTCCCCCTCTATCTTTTACTTTGTTTCCCTCATGTACTTCTTAGACTCCTTGTATAGCAGATTGTAGATAGATTTCATAGAGCTTGTGACTCATGGTTCCGGGTTTTGGGAAGTGTTGTGCATAAATTGGCAAATTGGTTTTACTTGTATATGTCGAGCGGCATTTTATTTTTATTAGCAATTCTTGATGTTTAGTTGTTCCTTTATATTATTTATTTTTGGTTTCAATGTTTATAGGCTTACCTAGTCGTAGTGACTAGGTGTCGTCACGACGTCTTTTTGAGGGGCAAAATGGGTCCTGTTAGTAAAAGCCACAAAATATGAACACCCATTCACTCACGAGTTCACTCGGACCAAAATTTCTCAAATCCGATACCAAAATCTCGAACAAAATCCTAAAATTCGGCCTAAAAACTTTTCTAAAATTTTTCCCAATTTTCCACTCCAAATCACTAATTTAATAATGAAATTAAAGACGTAATCATGGAAATTAACCAAAACTAGGTAAGAATCACTTAACCCAAACACATACACGAAAATCCCTCCAAAAGTTGCCAAATTCCTAGCTCTCAAGTCCAAATGGTGAAGAATGACACAACCCCTCGATTTGGCCCTTTTTCTGCCAGTGATCTCGCTTCTGCGAGAGGTCCACCGCATCTGCGGTCCCGCACCTGTGGAATTTCCATCGTAGGTGCAGATTTCACTTAAAACTCGGCATCCTCTTCTGCGATCAAAAGGTCGCACCTCTATTGCTCCTGCGATCTCTCTAGCGCATCTGCGGGCATAGCAGATGCGGAACACAGCTCGCACTTGTGACCCCTCACCACTCCTTCCAAATCCACTTCTGCGCTTAATCTTTTGAATGGGCAGTCCTGTGCCTGCGGCCTCCACACCGTAGGTGCGAAAACACCAGAAGTCTGAAGACTTCAGCAATAACATAAATTCCAATCTTGATCCATTAAGCACCCAAAAATCACCCGAGGCCCTCAGGACCTCAACCAAACATACCAACAAGTCCTGAAACACCATACAAACTTAGTCGAGACTTCAAATCACATCAATCAATGCTAAAATCACGAATCATCCTCCAATTCAAACTTAAAGAACTTAAGACTTCAAATTTCCACAACCGACACCGAAACCTATCAAATCACGTCCGATTGACCAAATATTTTGCACACAAGTCATATTCAACCCTATGGACCTACTCCAACTTTCGGAATCGGAATCTGACCATGATATCAAAAACTCCACTATCGGTCAAAATCTCCAAAACTTAGACTTTCGCCATTACAAGCCTAAATGAGCTACAGACTTCCAAAACACAATCTGGCATGCCCCTGAGTCCAAAATCACCTAACGAAGCTAACAGAACTGACAAAACTCCATTTCGGAGTCTTATTCACACAGTTCTGACAACGATCAAAATCCTAAGGCTTAAACCTCCGTTTAGGGACTAAGTGTCCCAAAACACTCCAAAAACCAAAAAGAAACCTCCCGGCAAGTCACAATAGCAGAAAATAGATACGGTGAAAGTAGTTAATAGGGGACCAGGGAGATAACTCTCATAACGATCGGCCGGGTCGTTACAATAGCTGCAGCCAGCTGGACTGGTAGCTCCCCCGGTGTCTATAGTCCCTGCATAACCTGCTCTAGTGTACGGACAGCAGGAGTCTGGGTACCTCCCCCGGCCTGAGAAGTGGCTTCTTCGGCCGGAACGAAGACCACCCGAGCAAGACTGGTACACACGGTCGGAATATGAGCTATGGCCTCCTGAAGGCCTGGAATCACGATGGACACAGCAAGGTGCCTAAATCGGCCCCACTGGCTCAACTGTATATGTTACATGCTCCTGAGCTAGAGCGACTGGTGGATCTACAGGTGCTGCCCTAGCTGCTGAACGAGCTGCATCCCTGCCCCTATCACGACCTCGACCTCTCGCGGCCCTAGCTGGTGGTACTGGTGGTGGTCCATCCTGCCCAGTAGTCCGTGTCCTCACCATCTGCGAGAAAATAGTGTTATACCTCATGTTTTCGTACGTGAAAGTACGCCGTAAATAAATTAATGGAAGCTCCGAAATGAGATGTTATATCCCACATTTTCATACGTTAAAGTTTCGTCATAAGTTAATCGACATAAGTTCAGGAATGAGATTATTTTGAGACTATAAGCATTATGTTATTTCAAACAAGTGATAAGTAAATTCGTGAAGGTGAGAGGGTAAGCGAATTTTTCGTTGAAGTTTGACATTATGAGATAAAATATGGTCCAAGCTACAATACCCCGTATTTATGGACTAGTTCCATATAAGGCACCACATGACCATGATAGCAAGATGTATAAAGTGTGTTAAAGTTATTAGTATTATACATAGTTTGAGATAATTCTTAATTGTGTGGGTGTAATTGGTTAATTATTGGATTAGTGGGGGATTAATAAGTTGATTAGGGTGGGTGAATTTTTTGATAAATGTATCCCCCCCCCCCTCCCCCAACGTGGTAGCCCAAAGAGGCATTTATAATGAGTCTTAACTCACAAAATAAGGTGGCATGTTAGGGGCCTTTAGGCCAAAGCTTAGGCATCACTTAGTGGAGCCCACACCCCCCCAAAGTTTAAAACATCCCTCTGAATCACTTAAAGATATGGAATATCTCTACAATATGAGGGATTAAGACCTCAACCAATTCATACAAGGGTTCATGTGGTAGTAACGTGAATCTCTTGAAACAAAAATTCAAATGAGATTTTTTAGCACCTTAGCAACATGAGTTTTTACAATTTTAAGGGAGTACTGTGCAATCTTTCTCAAGAATATCAAACGGATTTTCCCCTACTTCGATCCGCCGTTACATGTTTTGTCGCAATCAACATGTGTTAGAGGGATTGACAAGAGAATCGATTCAGGTATGTGAAGGCTAAAACTTTCTTCATTTTGGCATGATCTCCTAACTACATGAGTTTGATAACGAGGCATAAAGAGATGTTCGTGTTCCTGAACTTATGTACATTATCCTAGTCTCATAAGTTACCATATTCTCCCTTAACGGGACTTTATATTAAGTTAAGTATTGTCTTCTTCTAGTCAAGAAAGTATAGGGTGTGTATATATATATATATATATATATATATATTTATATTACATTATTTTCACAACCATCGAGCTATAATCGATGGGCAGGTCTCTATTTGGAAACCTCTTAATACATGGTAAGTTATATACCAGGACTACTTTAGGCGAGCTCCTATGAGCGAGCCCAGTACGGCCGAGATACAGAGCCTAGTATGGCCGAGCACCTATGATCGAGCCTACTACGGTGGAGAAGTTACTCGTTCCGAGCCTTATAGGGTCGGGCATCTATTTTATTTACTATATCGAGAGAGTTGGATCAGTATTAGCAGGTAAGTACATATCCAGATCATCTTTGACTCCCAGTTACTTTCAATTATTATATTATCAGTTCAGTTTCAACTTTCAGTTATTTTATTGCCTTGCATACTCGGTACGTTATTTTGTACTGACGTCCCTTTTTTTGGGGACGCTGCATTTCATGCATGCAGGTTCAGAAAGACAGACGGGTAGACCTCCTCAGTAGGTGTTGCCTGAGTTTAGCTTTATCGATGAGCTCCACGTCCTTCGAAGTTGCCGGGTCTAGAGTTTTGTTTACATCTTGTGTATATGAGTATATAGGTTATGGGTAGGTCGGGGCCCTGTTTCGATCATAGTACATCCATCAGTAGAGGCTTGTAGTTAGTGTAGTATGTTGGGCTTGTAGGCCTTGTATGTATATTTTGTTGGTCTGTCAGCTATAGTAGTTATGATGGCCTTGTAGGCCCAGCTATATATTGATGTTTAGTCAGCGTTAGATTCTGTTCAGGTTTATATTTTGCTTCAAAAATTATCTTGCCATGTGGCCATGGCCAATGTATGACATTATATGTTCAGAGTCCCTTAGTCGCAAGTTGGTACGCAAGGATAGGTGAGGCACCGGGTGTCGGTCTCGCCCCCCCAGGTTCCGGGCGTGACCAAAGTGGTATCAGAGTAGTTCGGTCCTAGGAAGTCTAGAAGTCGTGTCTAGTAGGGTCTTGTTTATGGGTGTGTTGCGCACCACACTTATAAGCAGAGGCTACAGGGCATTTAGGATTGTCACTCTTTCTTCTTACTTTAGATCGCGTGGTAGAGCTCAGTCGTAGGAATTCAAATTCCTAAATTTTATTTTATTCATAATAAGACGATACCTACATCCAGAAAGACAGTTTGTAAGACATTGAATGTGGTTGTGGAAAATTTGAGTCAGAGGAACTCGATTTTGCATGATGCTCATGATGAGTAAATGTGAGGTCTTCAGCAGATCATGTGTGTACTATGACGTATAATCTTATTGATAAGGAGCCTTAAGGCAAGAATATCTATCCACCAATACGGTAAAAAAGCAATGAGAGATTCAGAAGATAGATACAAGTTTCAACAAGTAAAAGAAGCAAGATGAAGAAGGGTACGAGGCGCCCAGTTAATGAAGATTATCAGTATTTACAAATTAGGCGGAAGAATATAAGCCTTTTGAGTTACCTTCAAAAATAACAGAGGTATGTACAATTGGCCACACCCATCTCATTTATGCCCTATGGGGGATAAAAAAAGTAATATAAGAGAAGGACGGATACCAGGATCCGGCTGGGGTTAGAGTGACCCAAAATTATGGATGGATTATTTGCATTAGTTGACATTTCTGAAGGATATTGCAAACGTGCTAATAGATGGAGCACTCTAAAATAATACAGCTAGATATAAGTACTACAAAGATAGGCATTGGAATCCTGAAGGGATAAATATTACCTTAATATGGCTAACATCCCTAGTAGACAGAGAATGTTAGGCAACCCGAAGTGCCAGAGGATGGAGCAAAGGGGAGGTAAAAGCAAAAGAATGTCTTGTTGAAGTTTTCATAATAAAGTGATAGACAGAAATGTTAGCAGGGAAATAAGAAGAGAGTTAATGAAGGATTATGAGTGAGATGTGATACATGGATGACAACAGTAGATCAAAACAAATGACAGTATTACAGAGTCTATAGTCAAGGGAAGGAAAATATGAGAGGTGACAGGCCTTGAGACAACAAAATAGTATAGTCATTTCGAGAAATAAGTTTGTGACTCCAACGCGACTACCAGAAGGAAAATTTAGACCCCAAAGTAATAGAAATCAGTATGGGCTGGTGAATAAGATAAACTAAACATGAATTAGGGACTTAGTGGTTTGATAATGGTCGGTCGACATCATGAGAATTTCATATTTGCGTTCCGAAAATAATAGAATGGACAACAGAAGAAGATTCATGAGAAATTCTGAGAATGGTCATTCAGGAAGACGTTTCCCTAAAGCAAGCAATGTGAGCAAAGTTAAGCTTAAGGAACTGTATGTGCCAATTATACTAAGTGTCACACTCACGAGTAAGGAATTTTGTTATCCTTGGTATAGAAGGATTACCGCAAGGCGAGTAAGGGTCATTGATCATGTCAAAAGACGCCAAAGATAAAGAGGTAAACCATCTATAGGTAGATCGTCGTAGCTCCAACTCTTAGTACTCCCCTAAAGGGGGACTATGGAATGATGTGGAATTAAGTCAGAATTAAGTGGTTCTAGTAACTATGGAGTGGTAAAGAAAAAATGCAATAAAAATGAGAAAGGGATGAGATTTCACTTACTCAAATCCTACTGATATGCTACGATTCCAGAACATTATGCAAACACGATGTCAAGGAGAGGAATTGAGGGTTCCTGCCCTGATGTTATTGATAAATAAGGAGCCAGTACGAGACCGTAAGTTAAGACAAAGGAAATAACCCAAGAAATATTGCACGGATAATTGATATGAGAGTGGGCCAGCGATTAGTTAGTAGTTGATTCTGGAAAAGCCTAGTTATGATTAGGTAAGAGGATACAGACAAATAAGTAGATCGTGCAAGATAAACAGAGTGAACCCCAACATGGGAAATTCAGTCTCGGAGATATGACATCGTGACCTTGAGAGATATTCAGATAGGAGTTAGGGTAGTTAAAGATACTGTATGAGTGTTGTAGGAATATAGTCAAAACATCAGTTAAAGAGCCACCCTACTAGCATAAGGGCGTAGAGGTAAGTAACTATGGATAATTATAGGGAAGGAAGGACATCAGAAGATCCGTCGAGTATACAATGTAATAAGCTCACAGCTTTACAAGGGTCAGAGGGTCCTCCCTATGTACTAAAATGAAAGACTAGGTGAGGAAGTAAGAAAGAAGGCTTCAACCTAAGCTCAGTGACCTAAAGACGGAATGGTCTTATAACAACAGTGTCACAATGACATTGTATGTACTCCATAAGAAGGTGTTACCTACCGTGGCTAATAAGCGGGAAGTAAAATTAAAAGTGATATTCAATATCATATGAGTGGCATGGAATTCCAACATGCGTGGGAACTAATATAAGCTAAGTATGCACGCAACAAGGGGTTAGAAGACCAGGAAAAGTAATTTCTTATATTTAAAGAAATCTGAGAAGGAATGAAAAGAATTATTCGATTAATGATCCAGAGTTAGTTGTGTTATGAACGCACTTAAGAGTTTGGAGTTTTATACATGCAGCATATACGTTGTCAATCATATAGCCGTAGAAGATTCTGGTATAAGTTAAAAGAAAGAATTGAGCCTACGTCATAGATTAAGGATTGAATTGTTAAAAGATTGTATCATGGATATTCCATAGCGCCATGAAAAGCTAAAAGTAATAACTGAAACCCTGAGCCGCAGATCGAGAGATAGCTTAAGCCTACTTAAACGCTGATCAGAAGGAGGAGGAAACTAAAGAGTTACATCAATGAAGTAAATCAGGAATCTGATTATTGGACCCAGAAATTATAGACCTATTGATTGAGAACATTGCAGGATTACTCTTAGATATCAGAGGTACAAGAGAGATAGTACAATAGACATATTCTATAATGGCTCTAAGAAAAAGCCAATTAGAGAAATACCAGCCTTATAAGAAGTCAGTATGAAGCTTCTACTGGATTGTGCATGCACCAGAGGTGCAAGTATTATAGAAGAGCTTCAAGTTGTGAATGTGAATTATACATATGTGAAAGCGAGGTCATGAAAGAGATAGAAGATGTGATGCAAGTTTTTAAGGTAAGTAAGGTAAAGGTGAACAACATAAGAGATACTCAAATGCAGAAGGTTGCGAATAATCCATAGTTCAGATAGAGGATTAGAAGCATTGGGATTCAGTATCCAGGAATGATAGCGGTGTCATTGGTGGCATACCTCGGTTTCTAGGTATCGAGATGTCTAGTTAAAAGAGTAAAGAAGAGTTTGAGATGATGTGATGTCTCGCTTGATATTCCAAAATAACATAAGAAAATATGTGGTGCAATCAAGTTGAAGGAAGGTTGCAAGTAGTGTAAATGAATATGTATAGGTCGCAAGCTAAAATATGGTAAAGCGATAAGGTTTTAGGAAGACAGTGGTAAGGATAAAAAGAGCGAGTGAGAAGATGACGAGAATGGGAAGTTCTCACGATTAAGCCCATGAAAACAAGAGAGCTGATGGGTTCTCTAAAGCTCAGTATAGGCAGCATAAACTCAAAAGAGTCTAAGACTAGTAGCATTTAAAAGAGATGGAATGTTGCCCTGGTAGTAGAAAGAGGGTGTAATTGTGATAAATGAAGGACGACGATTGGGCCTTCGATTGAGTAATGATTTGAAGAAAAAAAGGGATTTCACGAATGGAATAGGATTAAAATACCAACGTAAGGTAAATCGCATTGGAATGCTACGAAATATGGTTATAAAAGTATGCTATGGCCTCAGGTGGATCAGGAAAATCACTTCAAATGTTCTTCGATGCGACGTGAGCCCTAGAGGCAGTGTTACATAAGAGGTCAATTTATCAGTGGTAGATGATGGATCAATATTGAGGTAAATCAATAATGGATGGATAAAAGTTACAAAGTATGAGATGAGATTAGGCCATCATTCTTAAGATGAAAAGTAATGAGGAAGTATTAAAGGACTTAGATTTATACATATAGGATAAGAAACAAGAGTAACCTGGAGTTTGGTAGCATACCTCAGTAACGAACCGAAGTAAGAGTTATGGTATAGTACGGCCTACTTAGATGTACTAAAGCTAATGACGCCCAGAGGGATGGCTTCTCATAATTCTGTATATGTTCCCAAAGTGAGGCCTATAGATTTGCTAAAAGCTGGAGGGAAGAGTTACATAGGCGCACATACAAGGAAAAAGTGGTTAAGGCTGCATGACAGAAGGTAGCAGTAGTTACGAGATTGGAAAGATTACGACCACAAGTCATGGTGTGAGAAAGAGACCTACAGGAGGGAATACCCTGGACTTTGGATTTATTCACATAACAATTGCCTAAATGGCTAGGAGAGTATTAAGGTATTCAAAATAGCGATAAGTTATGATAATAATAAGTGCATCAGTCAACATTCGAGGACGAATGTTCGAAAGAGGGGAATGATGTACGCCATAAATAAATTGATGAAAGCTCGGAAATGAGATGTTAATTCCCGCATTTTCATATGTTAAAGTTTCGTCGTAAGTTAATCAACGTAAGTTCGGGAATGAGATTATTTTGAGACTATAAGCATTATGCTATTTCAAACAAGTGATAAGTAAATTTTTGAAGGTGAGAGAGTAAGTGAATCAAAGAAAATGAGTTTTCGTTGAAGTTTGACATTATGAGATAAAATACGGTCCAAGCTACAATACCCCGTATTTATGGACTAGTGCCATATAAGGTACCATATGTCCATGATAGCAAGATGTATAAAGTGTGTTAAAAATGAGTAGTATTATAAGTAATTTGAGATAATTCTTAATTGTGTGGGTAATTTGTTAATTATTAGATTAGTGGGGGATTAATAAGTTGATTAGGGAAAGGGGTGAATTTTTGGATAAATATAACACCCTCCCCCCCCCCCCNTGGCAGTCCAAAGTGGCATGTATAATGAGTCTTAACTCACAAAACAAGGTAGCATGTTAGGGGCCTTTAGGCCAAAGCTTAGTCATCACTTAGTGGGGACCACCACCCCACCCCCCAACATTTAAAACATCCCTATAAATCACTTAAAGAGATGGGATATCTTTACAATATGAGGGATTAAGACTTCAACCAATTCATACAAGGGTTCATGTGTTAGTAACATGAATCTCTTGAAAAAAAATTCAAATGAGATTTCTTAGCAACGTGAGTTTTTGCAATTTTAGGGTTGTACGGTGCAATATTTCTCAAGAATATCAAACGGATTTTTCCCTACTTTGATCCGTCGTTACATATTTTGTCGCAATCAATGTGTGCTAGAAGGATTGTCAAGAGAATCGGTTCAGGTATGTTAAGACTAAACCTTTCTTCATTTTGGCATGATCCCGTAACTACATGAGTTTGATAACGAGGCAAAAAGAGAAGTTTGTATTCCTGAACTTATGTACATTATCCTAGTCTCATAAGTTACCGTATTCTCCCTTATCGGGACTTTATTTTCAGTTAAGTATTGTCTTCTTCCGGTCAAGAAAGAAGAGGGTCTATATATATATATATATATA
>ML440001.1:19007-68327 GCA_005239525.1 Nicotiana knightiana
TCTCTCTCTCTCTCTCTCTCTCTCTATATATATATATATATATATATATATATATATATATATATATATATATATATTATAGTATTTTCACCACCATCGAGCTATAATCGATGGGCAAGCTCCTATTGGGCAACCTTAGATCAGATGGTAAGTTATATACCGAGCCTACTGTGGCCGAGAGCCTATGAGCGAGCCCAGCATGGCCGAGATACAGAGCCTAGTATGGCCGAGCACCTATGAGCGAGCCTACTACGGCAGAGCAGTTACACGTTTCGAGCCTTATAGGGCCGGACACCTATTTTATTTACTATATTGAGAGAGTTGGGTTAGTATCAGCAGGTAAGTACATCTCCATATCATCTTTGACTCCCAGTTACTTTCAGTTACTATATTAACAGTTCAGTTTCAGCTTTCAGTTATTTTATTGCCTTGCATACTCGGTACGTTATTTTGTTATTTCAGACAGACAGACGGGTAGACCTTCTCAGTACGTGTTGCCCGAGTTCAGCTTTATCGGTAAGCTCCACGTCCTTCGGAGTTGCAGGGTCTAGAGTTTTTTGTATATCTTGTGTATATATGTATATAGATTATGGGTAGGTCGGGGCCATGTTCCGATCACAGTACATCTATTAGTTTAGGCTTGTAGACATATCCTGTCAGTTAGTGTAGTAAGTTGGGCTTGTAGGCCTTGTATGTATATTTTGTTGGTTTGTCAGCTATAGTAGTTATGACGGCCTTGTCGGCATAGCTGTATATTGATGTTTAGTCAGCGTTAAATTCCGTTCAAATTTATATTTTGCTTCGCAAATTGTCTTTCCATGTGGCCATGGCCAAAGTATGACATTATATGTTCAAAGTACCTTAGTCGCAAGTCGGTACACAAGGATAGTTGAGGTACCGGGTGCCGGTCTCTCCCCCAAGTTCAGGGCGTGACAAATAGAATAACAGAAGTTTAGTTACCAGAATCAACAAATCCGCATGACAAGAATACAATAATGTGAAATTTCCTAAGGGTTCGGTAGCCTCTCTAAGATAAGTACAAACATCTCCGTACCAATCCGCAGACCCTACTAAACCTGCTCATGACTCGTGAGACCTATGTAACCTAGGCTTTGATACCAACTTGTCACGACCCAAAACCAACCGTCGTGATGGCGCCTATCTTGGAACTAGGCAACCTAATTACTCAACCTTTTCAACATAACCAAAAGCTTTGAAAAGTATGGAAGTAGTTAATATTTAAGTAAAACCTTTTGAAAACATAAATAAATACGTAACTCAATACAATCTATCCTAAAACCGGAGTATTACCGAGTACATGAGCATCTACAACGGAAGATAGTCCAATAAAGTGTCAAAAGAGTAAAAACTTAAATACAAGTAAAGATAACGAAGGAGGGCTAAGGTTTGCGAACGTCATGCAGCTACCTCGATAGTCTCCCGAGATCCTGACTCCACACTCAGTAGCCACCATGATTGTAAGCACCTGGATCGGCACATGAGGTGCATGGCGTAGTGTGAGTACAACCAACTCAATAAGTAACAAATCCAAACTTTGGATTGAAAGTAGTAACGAACTCAACCGGTATAGTTCATTATAGAAATAACAGTGCAGAAACGTAGGCATGCCATCAAGTTCAACAAATAAACTCAAACAGTATAATAGATCAAATATGAATGATAAGAATAATATAACTTCTCTAATTCTACATCTCAATGCACATGATGTATGTGATGCACCATGCTGACAGCCTCATGTGCTCACACTCTCAATTGCTCAATCACTCAGTACGGTATATGGCCAATCCGGCCCGGGGAAGATCCATCCCGGAATACATACATCGACTGACTATCAATCACCCAGTACTGAGTAGGGTCAATCCAGCCCGCGGGTAAGATCCATTCCCAGGTATATAATGCTTCGGACAAGATCCATGTTTAGGGAAGATCCATTAGTCAATATAATCAACCACGCTCACTGGAGGTGTGTTCAGACTCTAGAGGGGCCTCTTCAGCCCAAGCGCTATCATAAATCAGTATAACCGTTGCTGCGTGCATCCCGATCCCATAAATGTCACTCATAATCAGGCCATCGGCCTCACTCAGTCAACAATCTCTCTAATCTCTCTCACGGGCTCTCATTGTCAATGAAACTAGCCTGAATACAATGATATGATACATCAATAAATAAAAACAAAGACATAGATATGATGTGAAATGAATGAATATGACTGAGTACGAAATATCAATGAAATCAGTAAGACAACGGCAAGAAATGACCACTATGAGTCCCAACAGTACCGGCATATAGCCTAAATATTATCTCTAGCATGATTAACAACTTAATTACTTTGTCACATGATGAACACACGGACATCAACAAGATAAGTCCACTACACAGTGCCATGGAATCGACCAGGTCACAATTCTCACAGTGCACGCCCGCATGCCCATCACTTGGCATGTGTGTCACCTCAACACCAACCATATAACACATATTTCGGGGTTTCGAACCCTCAGAGCCAAGTTTAGAAGTGTTACTTAACTCGACGAGAAAATCCCTACTCCAATACGCCTTTGCCTCGCAAATCGGCCTCCAAATGACCCGAATCCCAAACACCCACGCAAGAATCTCTCCAAAAATCGCCCTCTACCGAGCTCCCAAATCAATTTTATGTTATGAACTCAAAACCCTCATTTTTTAAACTTATATTCTGCCCAGGGGAGCCTTCTTCGCGAACGCGGAAGCATCCTCGCATTCGCGAAGCACAAAAATGCTTCAGACCAAAACCCTTCTACACGAACGTGTCCAACCACTCGCGAACGCAATGCTTCGCTGACCCCTCACTCGTGAACGTGACCAAGCCCCCGCGAACGCGTAGACTAAATGCACAGAGTCACCAGTTGCCTCCTATCTTCTTCGCGAATGCATCACTCTTCTCGCGTTCGTGATGCATCCATTGCCCAACCATCGCGAACGCGGGCTCCTCTTCGCGAACACGAAGAACAATTTCTCATCCGCCTCCAGGTACACTTCGCGAGCTTGAGATCTTCCTCGCGAACGCATAAGAGGAAACTAGAAACCAGCAAAACCAGCAGTCTTCAACTTTAATTCTTGATCAACCACCTGAAACTTACCCGAGGCCCCTGGGACCTCAACCAAACATACCATCAAGTCCCATAATATCATACAAACTTAGTTAAATTTTCAAATCACCTCAAACAACATCAAAAATACAAATCGCATATAGATTCAATTCTAATGAACTTTGGAACTTTAAATTTCTACAACCGACGATGAAACCTATCAAATCACGTCCAATTGACCCCAAAATTTGCACACAAGTCACAAATGATACCATGGACCTACTCCAAGAATCAGAATCTGACCCCGATATCAAAAAGTCCACTCCCGGTCAAATTTTTCAAAAATCCAACTTTCGCCATTTCAAGCCTCCACTACGGACCTCCAAATCACAATCTGGACACGCTCTTAAGTCCAACATCACCCAACGGATCTAACGGAACCATCAAAATTCAAACTCAAGGTCGTTTACACATAAATCAATATCCGGTCAACTTTTCCAACTTAAGCTTTTTATTATGAGACTAAGTGTCTCAATCCACTCCAAAATCCTTCCGGACCCGAACCAAATATCGGGGTAAGTCATAAAATAATAGGAAAGCAAAAATGAGCAGAAAATGGGGGGAATGGGGCTACAACTCTTGAAATAACCGGTCGGGTCGTTACATCGTCATATTTCTTCAAGGTTCATGGTAAGTCTACCACAAAATCTATTGTGATGCCCTTCCACTTCCACTACGGTAGCTCCAATCTCTGAGTGAATTCACTCGGTTTCTGATGATCATACTTCACCTGTTGACAATTCAAACACCGAGATACATAAGCAATGATGTCTTTCTTCATCCTTCGCCACCATAGTGTTGTTTCAAGTCACAGTACATCTTCGTGACACTCGGGTGAATGGAATAGTGCAAAATGTGAGCCTCCTCAAGAATCAGCTCTCTCAAACCATCAACATTTGGAACACAAATCTGGCCCTGAAGCCGCATAACACTGTCATCACGAATCACAACCTCCTTAGCTCCATCCCGCTACACCGTATCCTTCAACACCAACAAATGAGGATCATCAAATTGGCGAGCCTTGATACGGTCCAACAACAATGACTGTGCCACAACACAAGCAAGAACCCAGCTAGGCTCTGAAACATCCAATCCCATAAAATGATTGGCCAATGCCTGAACATCCATAGTTAGTGGCCTCTCCACTATCAGTAATATGCCAAACTACCCATGCTCTTAGCCTTCCTACTAAATGCATCTACATTTGCCTTCCCTGGATGATATAATATGGTGATATCATAATCTTTCCACAACTCTAACCATCACTGTACACTTTTCTATTGTCACTAGTACTCAAAATGACCTATCGGGTCGTCACACTTTCCTAGCAAGTAAACTTAGGCGCCATCACGGTCCCGCAGGTGTGAATTTCGGGTCGTAACAATTACAAAAACTTGAATCGCCCATTCTATTGCAAATTTTTCCAACTTGCTAATAGGTATGCATTAGTTTTCTAGTTCTTTTTAGCTTGCCATTGTGATTACCCTGTAGTTTCCAGGAAGTAGTTGCAAACACTATATATAGTTGTAATGTAAAAATAATTTTTTCCTATCTAATTTCTGCAATTTAAATTAGTACAAAAATACTGTTAATTGTTAAGGTTTGAGTGAAAGAGCCAGCAACATCAACTGGCAATACATACGACTATCTTACTAATCTAAGAAGAAATAGTAATTACAAAAGTATAGAATCTTTACCAATTATGTGATGCAACAATCCAAGTAACATGTTAAAAGGGTTGGAAAAATCTGCAAGTAGTATAGTTGGTACGAATCATATTAAAGTTGTATCGTTATAAGTAACAGAAAATTTAAAGGTGAAAAGTACATGCTAAAAACCAAGAACAGGCCTATGTAATATCCTTTGAATCTGTTAATTATGAGGTATATACTCTTATATACGATCAACGTTAAAGGATTTCGAAGTGTGCTTCAAATTAGCAGAAACATAAGTAAACTTCTTAATAGCTAAAATCATGCAATAAACACGTGTCTAACGTAGCCAAATTATGAAAGAACTGCATAAAGTAATACTCTTTCTCCAACAAAAACAAACTAAAAAATGATCTCTTATGCAAAATATGCTAAAAGTGTGGCATTTACAAGATTAATAAATAATTTCCTTGCTGCAGATCACACAAGAAAAAGCGCAGGCACATATTCAAAATACAAGTACTAAGCATGATTTCTAAACATGAATTTTGTTCAACAGTAGTTATGCACATAACATTTTTGCAAAGAATTTCAGGTGTAAACTAAAATAAATAATAGCTTAATATTCTAACTATTTATTACAGCAAAAATATTAATAAAAAAAATAAGAGTTACAATTAAAAAGTACTCGTTTGGTATGCTTCTTATTCACAAACAGAGGACTTGATATAAAAATATGAAATTTATAAAATATCTTGTTAAACATTGGAGAGTGTAGATTTATAAAAAAAGGTTAAACCAGAATATTCAATCTCAAGAATCAAGAATACTCATATGAAATAACAAACGGAAGAAAAACTTACCAAGTGAATCTGCAACATTCCTCTACTATTTCTTTTAATAGTGATGGTTATGCACATTACTGGTTTATAATCCTTTTATATAATCTCTTCAATAGTCTGATTGTCACAACCCAAAATCTCTCCTTAGGAATCGTGATGGTACCTAGTCTCTAGGACTAGCTAAGCCTAATATATGTTGAGTTATTAACAGATTTAAACCATTTAACCATTAAACATGTACCAGTAAATGACATACTTAGCCAACAATAATCAACAATATACAATATCCGAAAACCTGTAGTGCGAAGTCATAAGCCTTTCTAAGAGTAACGAAAAAATCAAATACATCACTGTTTGGAATGAAAATAAACAGTAACAAAGTAAAACTCCGGAAGGTAACTCCGAGGCCCGCAGACCCAATGGCAGATGTACCTTGAAATCTTCGCCGCAAACTCAGAATTAGCTAGCTAATGACGGGCACGTTTCGAGGTACCTGGATCTGCACAAAAGATGCGCAGAAGCAACATGAATACACCACAGCGGTACCTAGTAAGTATCAAGACTAACCTCAGTGGAGTAGTGATGAGGTACAGTCAAGACACCTAATAGACATAAAGACTTGTGCAAGTATTAATATAAACTAATAGAGGAACGAATATCAATATGAAGCTAAACATGGAAAGAATAACAATAAAACACTAGCAAATGAAAAGTAGAAGCAACAAATAGAAACAAGGAGTAACAGGTGATAACACTTAAAAAGTAATAATCAGAACACAGTTAAAGTACCAATGAAACCAATTAAGGAAGACAAATGACGACCAAATAATCAACCACTCTTACACAAGGTTTACACAAGTATCACCCCGAGGTTCCACACCTCAAATTCACAAATCACGGATTCCAAATCACGAATCATAATCATGTGGCATCTCGTGCCCACTTTACCAATCACAACCGTACGGACAACTCACGTGTTGCACGGACCACTCACGTGGCAATACTATTAATATCTCAGATCTGCACGGACAACTCACGTGTCAATAGTAACAATACTTCATATCTGCACGGATAACTAATGTACAAATAGTTCAATCCACACACAGAAGGCAGGTATACAAGAATACATGTACATGATCAATAAACATCAAGATTCATACTCTAGACTGATATAGGTGACATGTTACGGTGTATGCTTGTGCAAGTGTACTATCACAGCTCAAGTCAACAGGTAAAATCAGATACACCGAGTAGCACATTAGAAATAACACAACAAAACCTATAATATGAATGACACACAAGAAAGCCACACCACCACACAAATATCAATAATAACAATGCTCCCAGGCCATCACAAATCATCCCCGGCATAGCCCACCTTGTCTCACCACATGTGCAACATATAAAATAAATGTCCGCCTTGTCTTGCCACACGCGCATCAATAATATTCCGCCTTGTCTCGATACATGCACACACCTAACATCTATATATATATATATATATATATATATATATATATATATATACTAGTTTCTTCTCACGTGTGTTGCACGTGTAATGTCAAAAAAATAAATTTAATACTAATATAATATTGAAAAATATTAATTAAGTGTATATATCACGTTTATCGTCAGAAGATTAGAATAAATAGTGGCATAATATGTAGAATTCCTTTAAGTTGCAATTTCTATTTCTGTTATATTGATGTAATGTAATACTATTTGAATTTTTAATTCTTAAATGTTGTATTGATTTTAATATGGATCATTTCAGTTAAATTAGTTAAATATTTTCTTTTATAATTATATTAATTTGTCATATAACGTACACATATTAAATACGCTTGTAAGAGATATAATATGTCTAAGTGTATATTGTTTCTGGTGTATATTCCCTTTTATGGTTGCTATGTCATGATTATAACTTTAGTTGTTGATATCATAGTTACACTGTTAAATTCTTTTGATCACAAGAATACAACCCAATAAAAAAATGAATCGAAGAATTGCAAGGAACAAATAAGACTGACACAAAAAGTAATTCTAATTGCTTTAATCTCTAGATGGCTGTTTGTTTTGGGAGAATAGCCAGGAAAGGTACATTAGTTGATTACCGGAGGCAAAAGAGGGGTGCTCAAGTGCTAAGCACTCTCCACCTTCAATTTTAGCGTTGTGAGTTCGAGTCACTAAGTAACTATAGTTGTGAAATCTTGAGAAACGGTGAAAAATATTGGCTACGGAGTTTATTGTAGTTGTACTAAAAGAATATTTTAGTCCTTTAAACTTTTCTCTTATATCCCTATGTAAATTCAAGAAGTAATAACAAGTTCCTACAAGATGAATATTAAGTCTAATAGCAATCTTTTCTTTTTTCCAACAATTCAATAGTAATCGAATTGTGTTATAATCCAGTTCGTCATAATTCAATTAAGAAGTTGATAATATATTTAAGCATAATGTAATGGGAATAGAATAATTAAACCTAACGCCACTAAATCCTCGAAGATTAAACATAATGCTATATGTGTGTGTATATATATATGG
Organism: Nicotiana knightiana; assembly: GCA_005239525.1. Classification (NCBI taxonomy): domain Eukaryota; kingdom Viridiplantae; phylum Streptophyta; class Magnoliopsida; order Solanales; family Solanaceae; genus Nicotiana; species Nicotiana knightiana. Next base: position 27,193 of record ML440001.1, read on the forward strand.
TAACTTAATTTAATTCAAGTCTTTTAATTTGCATATGAATGTATGCGAGCAGAAAGTTTTATATTTGCTCAACATTTGATGATGTTTGTTTCTTAAATGGATATTCATAATTAAATTATTTTCATTAAACAAATCATTCTGATAAATTACAATAGTTGCTATGTTACAAATACCAAATCTATTTCTTATAACTTTAAATTATACTTAAAATCGGCTAAATATTTAGATCTTTGTAAAAGAACTTAATGTATTTTATATGCGCTAACATTAGTCTAAGAAATGGTATGATTAAAGATGACATTTCTTATTAATCGTTAATAATTTTTTCAGACTGAAAGTACTAGCATTTATCATCTAATACCAATAATAGAAAAACATAATATACTATAAATATTAAAGAGACTATGTTTCTCCTATACCTCAATGAAACCTCAAAAGATCTCACTATTCCAATTGTCATGACAAAATAATATTTCTATCCGTGAAACCTGGAAGTTCCAATTTCCAAACCTCCCCCAGTACAAATACCTATTTTTTCCTTTTTCTTCTTCATCCCAGATCACATGGTTTTTTTTCACTTTACTAAGACCATCTCCAACCTTACCCTATTTCTCCATAATGAAGGAAAACTTTGGGGTAAAAAGCTCAGACCCACCTTATTTTTGCCCTCATAATGGCGGATGAATAGTGTTCCTCAAATATGGGGTTACACTATTCATCTCCGCCATTACTATTCACTTATATTTTATTATTTAACTCTTTTAATTTATCTCTTTAAATATACTTAATTATGTTTATGTAATATCTTTATAATATAAATTTACATCTTAACTTTGCCGTATAATTTTGATAAATTAATTTTCGTGCATTTATTATTTTTATGTAAAATTGTAAGTTAATTTTATTATAAGTTATAATTGTACAAAAAATATATAATCATCTCTAAAAATAAATGGTGCAAATATGAAATATTAGATGTTGCTAAAATTGAAAATACATTAAATGAAAATACATTAAAAATGAAAATACATGAAAATTGAAAATACATTAAACTAAAATACATAAAAATGTAAACTACGATAAATAGCATAATAACTTAGTAGGAAGGTACGTCGTCTCCAGGTATACCAAAATCATTGTAGTATTGAGTGAATGGCGTCGAGGATTGTTGTGGTTGTGAGTGTTGATATTGTTGACTTCTTTTATAAATTATTCGTTGTTGTTTTTATCGCATAAATTCACGACAAGACGGATCGATAATAGAATCCACATCCATCGTTAAAACTTTATTTTCTTCTTTTATTTCTTTTAATCTTAGTTTTTCTTTTTCAACAGCAATAACTTCTTTTTTTTTTTGCATCGGTTGCATTATTCATCGCCTCAACCATCCGATTATTTTCTGATTGGATTGTCTTCATTTAATCTTCTTCAAATTTTCTCCTCATTTTTGCTTTCTTCACCCCACTAGGCCGTTGTGATGATGTGGAATCACCTGCAATATCCTCATTTAAATTTAGTGAAAATGATAATAAGTTAGGAGATGATAAATAGGATGAATCAGGGGTAGGATTCTCAGAGTCCGATGATATATTAGCATGCCCTTGCTTTCTTGGTTTTTTTCCTTCCAAAATCGCCATCGTTAAACTTCTCAAAATCCTTCATTATAGCCAACACATGATCAAATTTAAAGCCCTTTTTGAAGTTCGGATCTTGCGTAAGTAAAGTTTTTGCTTGTGTAAGCTGCAATATTTAAAAAAATAGTAAGTAAATATATTTACAAATAAAATATAAGTAACTACAAAATAAATACTCACAATATCCTGCTCAGAAGCACCACTAGGACGCAAATTTTCTACTTGATGTACACATCCGTTTAATTTTCTTACTGCCTTCTCAATCATTTGCATTTGGCTTTGCAACGATTTCTTGGTGAGAATCTCCCAAAATCTTCCTTTGTATTGTTGTATGCATCTGCGACTCGACCCCAAAATTGATCTCTGGATTGATTGATGCCCGTTATTGGATCTTGAGAAATATCTAAATGTGTTCTACATAATAGAATATCTTCGTTTACAGAGTATCTTGCAGATCGAATAGACATTTTTTCAACTGATTAGAGGAAAAGTGAATTATCGGTTTAAAGAAAAATAAAAGCCAATTGCGGTTATAGAAGGTTATGTTGGCACCTAGATATATAGAGATTTCAGTAGACACAATAATTTAGTAGATAAGAAGAGGATAGATTTTATTTTGATCTTAGCCGTCGAGTGAATTTCGTTACAATCTCAATTGTCCGATGGATTTTATCCTTATCCTATTTTATCTTCAGAATAAAATAATCTCTACACATTATTCAAGATGATAGATTTTGTTTTGATCTTAGCCATCGAGTGGATTTCGTTACAATCTCAACCGTCCGATGAATTTTTTTTCTTATCCTATTTTATCTTCATTGCAAGGCTTCTGTACATCGGTGAACAACGTGGCTTTCCAGGAATGCTAGGCAGTCTAGACTGCATGCATTGGAAATGGAAAAGTTGTCCAACAGCATGGGCTGGACAATATGCAGGTCGTAGTGGATCCCCAATAATTATTCTTGAAGTTGTGGCTGATTATGGCCTTTGGATATGGCATGCATATTTTGGTATGCCCGACACCAATAATGACATTAATGTTTTAGAGTCATCACATTTGTTTTCCGATCTTGCTGCAGGTATTGCTCCTCCCGCTCATTATGTTATTCAAGGACAAGAATATAATATGGGTTATTATTTAGCTGACAGTATATATCCAAAATGGTCAACCCTTGTGCAAACTATTCGTGAGCCACGTTCGGCAAAGAAGAAATATTTTGCGATGAAACAAGAATCATGTCGAAAAGATGTTGAACGTGCATTCGGAGTTTTGCAACAACGATTTGCAATTGTTGCAGGACCCTCACGTTTTTGGCAAAAAAAAGTGCTACATGATATAATGACTACATGTATTATACTGCACAACATGATAATCGAGAATGAGCGTGTTCATAACGCACCAATTCAAGATGATTTGGAAGGTCCACCTCTAACGGTAGAAATGGCAGTAGATGAAAATCAACGATTTCAAGAATTTTTAGCTCGACATAGAAGAATTAAGGACAAAGAAGCTTATTTTGCACTTCGTAATGCATTAATAGATCATTTATGGGAGAATACTAGAGGTTGAAGTTGAATATTTATGTGGTATTTCGATTGAATTTTATCGTTATGTAATATGTATTTGATTAATCTTGTATCACAATGATTACACTTTTATTTGAATTATTAGTTAATCTATAATAATTGCGTACAAATTATATTATTTAAAATTTTATGAAATTATTTTAATGGAAATTACAAATTAATGAAAATAAAATATGAAATTTGTTTAATAAAATTTAAAAAATTATAATTGAAATGAAAGATAATAATATAATATAGAAGAGAGAAGAATATAAAAAAGAATATTTTTTTTTGGGAAAAAAATGGGGGAATGGTTGGAGTAAGTTGTCCCCAAAATAAAAAAATCTCTATTAAGGGGACAAAAATTAGGGTCAAGGTTGGAGATGACCTAAAGTCAAGAAAGTTCCAATTTCTAAACTTTTCCCTAGTACAAATACCCAAGTTTTCCTTTCTCTTCATCCCTGACCACATGGTTTGTTTTGTTTAAAAAGATATAGCTTTTTGAAAAGACACTTCAAATTAAATAAATTTCTTCTTAATAATTATTATTAATACTTATATATTTTTAATAAGTAGGTTAGTTAAAAATTTTAAAAGAATATTTAAGTAATTTAACTTTTTAGTTTAAGGCTTCCCACTTTTATAAATAATTGTGTAGAATTACAATTCACCCCCTCTTGTATTTTCAGCATACTCTCATCAGTTCATAATCTGCGGGACATGATCTATTCATCTTATCAAGAAATTAAGAAACTAAAGCATTTGCTTTATCTCATCATAATTAATTGGCAATGTGTAATTTGAGCATAAGTTTGTGATCAATAATGGATGATTTATATTGGCAGAGAAACACAAACAAAATAATAAAGGGAAAAAGTCTAAAGCACCACAAAAACTTTAAATAAACTAAATTGGTCGAATATCCCTATCCAAAAGAAACTGTCACAATTAACTAATACTAACCGGTGAGTCATAAGAAGTTTGAACCAACACTTTCTGCTAAGTAAACAAAAAATTGAACTAATTAGGAGTATATATATTTTTGCTGGATATAAATATCACCAAGGATTAAGCACACAAACTAGGTCAGCGTCATGGTAGCGTTAGCTATGCTCGACTAACAGGATGAGTCATGTGATTGACCTGACATTTTATTGAAATGAACTTTAAGAGGCTAATCTGAAGAGTGAGGAGAGCAGCGATGTAAAACCGTGAAGGAGGCAACGCTTGAAAAACTTGGGAACGCTAGTTAATGGTCTTTAGGTTAATTAGGCTAATAACAAGGACAATTAAGTAATTTAAGTTTTAGTTTAGAGGGTTCCTGCTTTTAAAGTAATATAGATATAGATATAGATAGATTGTGTAGAATTATATATATTATAAACAAATAATTAAGGATTACAATGCAAAACCTATTGATTATTCATCCTCATACCACGAACATCTACTGTTTTCCTATAATTTTTTCTATTATATTATAAGATATCCAATTTTCTAAGAAGAGAAAGTCACATATTTTTCCATGGCGTCATAATTGGCCTATTAAGTTTTATCCATTCAACAATAATGGCACAATATAAATTTTAATTCAGATCTCAACTTCCGATTTTGTACCTTTAAAAAACTAAACTATTCCTTCAAACATATTAATGTATTTTTTAAACACATATAACTTTGTGTAATATCTAAAACTTTGAATTCAACCAAAAATTTACCCAAAATTCTAAATGGATGATTTAGTTTCTTATGATGATGGTAAGTGTTATTTTTCATCTTATATAAAAATGTAACAATATAGGTTTTCGGTGAAATAAAACTGAAACTGAAAACAGACTTTATTTTCCCTCTCGTTTGTACTGAGATATAGCATATAATAGTAAAGAAACATACCTTAGTGGAAAGATCGTAACATGCTCTTAGATTGGAATTTGACTTATATTTGCAGCACCAAAAGAAAGGGAAAATACTTCTTCTTCTAGCAAATCACAACAAACTTTGTCGAAGAGTGTTAGGGAAACACATATAACGTGAGTTTTTTCAGTTTACATAAAAGAAATTCTTGATGTAATTATCTCATTGTTTGTTGAATTAGAAAAAGAAGTTGATCAAATCAACATAAGTGTAACGACCTGACCGGTCGTTTTGAGCATTTACACTTTGCTCAATAGCTTACGGTCATGAGTAGCTCCATATGATATATTATGACTTATGTGAATCGTCGGTTTTGGTTTTCAGGTTACTCGAAATCGGTTTGGAAGAATGAATTTCATTATTGAAGCTTTAAGTTGAAAGAGTTGACCAAGTTTGGCTTTTCGTGAATTTGACCCCGAAGCGGAGTTTTGATGGTCCTGTTAGGTCCGGATGGTGATTTTGGACTCGGGCGTATGCCCGGATTTGAATTTGGATGTTTCTAGAAGGTTTCGGCACAAATTGGCAAAAATTGAAAATTTGAAGGTTTAGAGAGTTCATAAGTTTGACCGAAAGTTGACTTTGAGGATATCGGATTCGGATTGTGGTTAAAGGAATTAGAATAGCTTCGTCGTGTCATTTGGGACATGTATGCAAAATTTGGGTTCATTTCGGGATGATTTGATATGTTTTGGTGCGAGTTTTAGAAATTGAAAGTTCAAAGTTCATAGATGTCAATTTAGGTGTGATTCATCTTTTCAATATTTTTATGTGTATTTAGAGTCCTTGAGTAGGTTCATGTTATGTTATGGGACTTGTTGGTTTGTTTGGACGGGGTCCCGAGGGGCTTGGGCGTGTTTCGAATTGATTTCAGATCATTTTTCTTCATTTGGGCACTGCTGTTTTCTGGTGTTTCAGTTCTTCATCACGTTCGCGTGGCAAGTGTCACGAACGCGTAGTGTATTTGATGGCAGTAGCTTTTCTTCTTCGAGTTAGCGAAGTATGTCCCCCGTTCGCGTAGAGTTGGGGCAAGTCCTCTTCGCGTTCGAGTATGGAGGATCGCGTTCGCGTAGTGTTGAGGTTGGCAACTGAGAATTGGAGCGTTCTTCTATGTGATCGAGTAAGGTTAGCCGTGTTCGCGAAGCTTTGGCAGCAGTGTTCATCGCGTTCGCGTGGGGTGTATTGCGAATATGTAGAGTCTTTGTGGAAGTATGAGTTTTATTCATCGCGAACGCGATGAATTTCCCGCATTCGTGAAAGAGGAGGACTGTGCAGATTATAAAGTACTCTATTTCGAGGGGTTTCGGCCATTTTTACATTTTGGGAGCTATGAAGCTCAGATTGAGGCGATTCTTGAAACAATTTTTACCATATGAATTGTGATAAGTGTTCTCTACTCGGTTTTTGTTATATTTCATGAATCTATCTTCGATTTTAGCCTTCGGTTGATGAATTTTAACGAGGAAATTGGGGGTTTTGTTCTAAAGTTTAATAATATGAATTTTTGAGTTTTGAACATCAATTTGGAGTCGGAATTGAGTGAAATTAGTATGGTTGGACTCATAATTGAATGGGTTGTTGGATTTTGTGAGTTTTGTCGGGTTCCGAGGTACGGGTCCAGGTTGGGCTTTTTGGCCGATTTTGGGTTTTTGATTCAAGATTGATCTTTTACGATCGGGATTGGTTCCCTTAGAAACTTTTTATGTATTTGAGTTGTTTTTGGTTAGTTTCGATCTGTTCAGAGGTCGGACCGCGTGGGATGGCATTTTTGGAACATCGCTTTGCTTGCTCGGTATTGGAATCGGCTTGTTCGAGGTAAGTAACTCTTCTAAACTTAGTGCTGAGGTAGAAAACCCCGTAATACGTGTTATGTGATTGGTATTGAGGTGACGCACAAGCTAGGTGACGGGCGTGTGGGCGTGCACTCTTTGAATTTTGACTCCGTTGTTTCCATGGCACTGTATAGTGGCCCTACTTTGTTCATATCTGTGTTTTCACCATGTGATAAAGTAACTGAGTTGTCAATCATGCTAAATATGACGTTTAGGCTTTATGCTGATATTGTTAGGAACCATATTGGTCGTTTCTTGATGTCATCTCACTTATTTCATTGACATTTCGTACTCAGTCATATTCATGCATTCATATCATATCTCAGTCTCAGTTGTTGTTTATTGATACATGTTGTCGAGCTAGTTTCATGACATTGTGAGCCCGTGAGTGAGACTGGAGATATTGATGGCTGAGTGAGGCTGAGACCCTGATTTTGAGTGACAGTTTTGGGATCGGGCTGCACGCCACAGCATGTTATATTGATTTATGTCTGGATTTGGCTTATGATAGCGCTTGGGCTGTAGGAGTCCCCCCGGAGTCTATACACACCCCAAGTGAGTGCGATTGATTATATTGAGGGATGGATCTTCCCTGGACATGGATTTTGTCCGAAGCATTTATATACCTGGAGATGGATCTTCTCCATGGGGCAAGATTGGCTTTCCTCGGTACTGAGTGACTGATGGTCAGTGATGTATATATTTCGAGATGGATCTTCCTTAGACCGTATGAGCCATATACAATACCGAGTGGTTGAGCATGATGAGTGGAAAGTGTGAGACAGTGAGATTGAGTACTCTGAGAGTGTGAGTACATGCATCTCTGAAATACATGGCATTTGCATGCACACATGACATACAGGCATAAAGATGCATTTTTCGTCATGCTATACGGTATCACGTCATCCATGACTTATTATACACATTGATAGGTGCGCATAGAGAGGTACTTTATACTTGTTATCCGGAAGAAAATGAAACATTTTTGTTTATTTTGGAAAGGATATTTAAAAATTACATTTTTCAAACTTACTCGTATTGTTGGCATTTTCGGTAAGAGATTTGGGTTTTTCACTGAGATACTTGAAAAGCATGACCATTTTCTGGAACTGTGAACGAGCTGAGCATTTTTAATTCTGAGATACCTCTTATATACTTGTATTTATGTTGTTATGAACTATTGTGGGATTTTGGTATTGAACCCGACCTTGTGTCTGCTCATTACTGCTTTCAACCTAAGGTTAGGTATGTTACTTACTGAGTACATGGTGTCGGTCGTACTCATACTACACTTCTTCACCTTGTGTGCAAATGTTGGTTGCTGATGTTGCTGCGTTCGATGGGAGCTGGATTGAAGATGTACCTGCATTCTGATTGAAGCTGCCCTTGTTCGTGGTAGCTTTATATCTAGAAAAATCTGTTTATGTACTTTTCAAACAGACTATGTATTTATTTCATTTCAGCTTTGTAAACTCTATTCTTAGAAGATCATGATTTTTACTATCAGTCCTTGCGAAATGTATAAAATTCAGTAAATAACTGTCGTTTATTTTGTCTTGTTAATGACATTGGAATTAAATAGTTACTAGTTGGCTTACCCAGTGGGTTCGGTTAGGTACCATCAGGACTAGTAGATATGGGGTCGTGACAAGTTGGTATCAGATTTTTAGGTTCATAGGTTCCACAAGTCATGAGCAAGTGTTTAGTAGAGTCTTGCGGATCGGTATCATGACGTCCATACCTATCTTCGAGAGGCCACAGGACATTTGGGTTATACTTCCCATCTTTCTTTCCTTATCATGTGGCATTAATTCAGTTGTGCACTAACGGCTTGTGATTCCATGGTTGAGGTGCGAGATGTGATTCAGGCATGCTGATGGTGGGGCATTCTGGAAGACTTGAGGTCGGCTTTTGACGGTAGCCTGAGCACGGAGATTTTGGTTGTGTGATCACGTGCTTTTGGGACTCATATGTCTGTTGGTATCCCTATTAGTGGAATTCGTGATTGAATGAATATGTGGTGAGTATGATGTGATTGCGAGATGTGTTCAGATTGTTCGAATGTGATGGGAAGAGTTTAATTGAGATGTAGCAAGGACTATTGGGTGTTTAACTTATGTCTTGATTTAGCGTGTGGCCTCGAGTTATGGGGGTGTCGAAGGACCTCTCATGTTGTTTAGTTGTGGAGTGAAGTAGATTTCATGTCGTGTTATAAGTTCAAACTCAGGGAGATTAAGTGATCGCTTAGTAGTGGTGGTTGTGAAAGGGTATAAGAGATGTCAATTTGAGGCTAAGCAGGTGGGTTATCTCTTGCGAGGTGTCCTGAGGTTGTGTCATTCCTATGATGTTTTGTAGAAATTTCTCTTTTACCAGTGAATGATATATGTTGCAATTTGGGTTTAGATCACTTGTGGAAGTTGGCTTGATTATTACATGGGTCAATGCGAGGTTTGCAGATGATTTGGGGAACTATGTAGGTTGTGTACATGAGCTTATGGAGGATTCTGTTGAATTTCACTACAGTATTGTGGCAGTACTAGAGTATGGACATTTTGAGTTATTATGTGTTTTGATATATGGCTTTGATCCAAGTGGGGAAGTCTGCTATCGTCGAGTTGATTGCACGATTATGTGTTGTATTGGTTTCAGTTTGAGGCATACTGGTGAATTAGTTATGACTGTAGGGGTTGAGATTGAGGATGACTCGAGTAAGGGAATTTCTGGATACGGGTTGTATTAAACTCTATGGGTATATGTGAATCATGGAATGATTGAGTGGTTAGTCGTGAAGGATGTAGTGTTCATGAAGTAGGAATTTGCTCGGTTGCTTAGGAGTGTGGGTTAACCCCCTTGGGTTTTGGTGTGCTAATGGGGCACAAGTTTTTCGGTCCGTTTAATTGAAATTTTAGAAGAGTGGATGACTCTCGAGAATGGTTCTAAGGGATTTAAGATTTAAATGCAGCGATTTGGAATTTTCAATATTTGTATATGGATAGATATTGAGAGTTACATTAGGCGGTGTCGAGACTTGTGGCATTTTTTTATATCATTGAGGATTATGTATTTCAGTATCAAGAAGGTGAAGGAAACAGTTTTAGGTTCACATAAGGTCTTTTTAGAGTGGGTGTCTCGGTTGTGGTACTTTGGGGTGCTTAAGAGGGAAGTCAGCGGCTTATGGGCCTTAGGGCGTTGTAGTTTTATACTAGGGTCTCTTGTGTGGTGAATTTTTGTTAAGGATCATGGTGTTCTAGCAAGGAGAAGTATCAATTTAAAGGTAATTTGGAAAGGACTTAGAGGAATATGACAGCTTAGTAGTAGGTTGGATCAGCACAGTAATGGTTAGACATTCTAGCGGTGGAGTCGGGATCAGATGTGGTGATTCGTGTGATTTATGGAATAGGAGACTAGGAGTTCTCAAGAGTGGATTGTTTTATGGTTGTGGACTGTGAATTCATGGCCGAAACTAGCCAGATGATAGTATGTGGGCTTTCGAAGGTTTATTTATCTATTTGTGGGTGCCCAGAGTTGATTTGGGGGTCCATTGGTAGGCCCAATTATGATATGTATTCTGCACCGAGTCGGATTGGTTGGCTCCATAATGCTATTGCTGAGGGATGTGTCGTTCGATTGTTGCTGAGCTTATTCGTGTTTTGAAATTTTCTGTGAGTTACTCTTCTATGCTACGAGGTGTTGTGATTTGTTGGTTTTAGGCACACATGGTGCGGTATCATTGTGGTCTTATAGACGAATTTGAGCAAGATGAGTAATTGGGTATTGCATGATTTAGGGTGTATTGGTTATGTGCCATGACCCAAACCGGAGGGCTGCGGCGGACACCCGGTACTTTACTCAACTGAGTACCAACATAACATATCTTTCTTATCCTACTATCATGGGTAAATGTGCCAAAAGGGTCATCATGACACAACCGAAATAAAATATAAGGAAATGCTAGACATAGGACGACCCAACATAATATAGAAACTTATACATGTGACATACGAGCCCATAAGGCTGACAAGATCATTTGTAAACTCAAAACATAGGCCGACAAAGGAGCCTCTAAGAGTACATAAACATCATAAAGGTCGGGACAAGGCCCCGCCATACCAATCAATACATGTCCAAATCATATTGATCAAATAGGCAACTCCGGAGAAACTGGAGTGCACCAACACCTTCTGTTGAGTTGATAGCCTACTAGGAGGACTCTCAACCTGTCTATCGGGACCTGCGGGCATGAAACGCAGCGTCCCCAGGCCAAAGGTACGTCACTACAAATAAAGTAGTGAGTATGTAAGGCTGAAAAGCATAAATAAAAACAGTAATGTAAAGAGAGATATAGGAGATACAACATGTAGCATCTCAGTGCCTTTGAGAGATAGTGACATGAAATGTGTGATACATATATATACATAATATTTTAAAAACATCCGCCTATGTGGGCATCATCATCATTATATCATACCCGTCCTCAAAAGGGACTCCGTAAAAACATATCCGGCCATCATAAGGCTCGGTAGAATCGTACCCGTCCACGTGGAGCTCGGTAAACCCAACTGATCGGTAGTTGCACAATAGGTGCCATACCCGACCGACTATAGTGCGGCTTGGTAGAGTAAAATAGATTCTATATATAATGCATTCTAGACTCATGGAATCACGTTCTAAACCTTTCGGAGTGACTTAAGGTCATTGCACCTTCGGTTAACCTTATGGACATCATAACATCAATATGAACTTCACTTGGATTCAAGCATCATACATACTTTCTTAGAATAACTTTGTAAGGAAAGAACAAAATGGACAACCTTAGTTGCTAGGAGTACATTCATTATGAAATAGCATATCGTTTACGTTCGTTTCACTTTAGATCATGCCAAAAGAATGAAGGAATAGCCTTAATATACCTTAACCAAGTTGAGTCCTACCTTCCAAGCAACTCTTCAAACAAATCAACTCAATATCGTAGGGATCGTTCTAGTGTTATCGCTTCTTGATTTCGACGGGATGTTAATCCTCTTTGAAACCCTTGAGGAAAGATTAAGATAGGTTTTTATGGTGTTATATGGTCGGGATCTATGTAAAAGTTAAGATAGAGACGAGCTAAAACCAATATATAAACTTTTGAAAAGTCAAAGAGGTGCTAGTTTAGCACCCTCGCATTGGCCCATATTCTGACGCTTATATCTTTATATGCGGATGTTGTCTGAATGAATGGTTAAGAGCGTTGGAAACTAAATTCCAAGACTTTCAATTTGGTATATAATGTGTCTCAATAGGACCTCATATAACACACGAAATGTATTTCTCAAAAAGCTTTAGTGACACACCTACTTGTCACTTATGATGTTTGCGCAATCTTGCAAAACTGCAAATATCTCTCTACTCCTATGTCGTATCGATGAACGTTTTAATGTGTTAGAAAAATAATCGTAGATATGGTAGGTATATTGTCCCTTAATTCCAAGTATATCGGGAGAAAAGTTCAGCTATATTTGACCTAAATTTCAGCATAATTATGAATGTAACTTGTGATGATCTTTACCAACTTTTGTTCCACAACTCGCTTGACTTCAAAACATAACACACGACTATAATAAGACAAAAATAACTCATAACATAACCTCCTTATCATTTTGAAAACCCTAGTCTCACCCCAAAAGTACATGTTATAACATTCCCAACTTATCGACTTTCAACGAAACTTATTTTCTTCAATTTGTTTAGCTTCTAAGCCTTCCAACCCTCTTGGTACTTGCAGTCCATGATCTTAAATATTTGCAACCTCCATGGTAACATGATTAACTTACTTTTTTTACTTCCAGAGATGATCTTATTTTAGAGCTTACGTCAATTGACTTACGACGTACTTTCACATATGAAACTATGGGGTGTAACATCATCCCCCCCTTTGGAACATTCGTCCTCGAATGTTTACTTGTGCACTAATATATCTTATGGATGGTTTTAATACTGTCCTTCCCATCTAGCCAACTGTTCTGTGAATAAATCCAAAGGTTAGGGCATTCCTCCCTTTAGGACTCTTTCTCACACCACGACTTGTGGTCAAAATTCTTCCAATCTCGTAATGGTTTCTACCTTATTTCATGCAGCCTGTACAATTCTGACCTTGTATGTATGCCTATGCGACTCTTTTCTCCTTTTTCCTCCAACTTTTAGCCAATCTCTAGGCCTCTCTTTGGGAACATATACAGAACTCGACAAGCTATCCCTCTAGGCATCTACAGGTGTACTGAAGTTTTTCACTCGGTACTTTGTCGAACTTACAACTATTGATATATCTTTTTTCATAGCCTCGGTTATCTATCCTTATGGCTTTACTACATCTAGGCAGGTCATACTATACCATAGCACTTACTTCAGTTTATTATTACCGAGATTTGCAACCCAACTATAGGTTACGTTGTCACTGCTTATCCTATATGTATAAATCTAAGTCCTTTAATGCTTCCTCTTTACTCTTCATCTTAAGAATGTCAACCTAATCTCATCTCATACTTTGGAACTTTTATCCATCGATTGTTGATTCACCTTAATGTTGATCCATAATCTACTACTGATAACTTGAAATCTCTCATTTAATACATTGTCACTAGGGATCACATCGCATTGGGGAAAATTTGAAGTGATTTTCTTGATCCACCTAGGGACGATAATATACTTCAATAACTGTATTTCATAATATCATAACGTGATTCATCTTATGAGGGGTATTCTAAACCTGTGCAGTTCATGAAATCCCTGTTCTCAAAATCATTACTCAATCAAAGGCCTAAACGTCATCTTATCATTTATCACAATTACACCCTTACTTTACTACCGGGGTAGCATTCCATCTCTTCTAAATGCACTGAGTTTTAAAATCCTTTGAGTTCACTCATGCTATACTGAGCTTTTTATAACTTTATCGAAACCATTAGCTCTCTTGTTGTGATGGGTTTAATCCCGAGGACTTACCTATTCTCGTCACCTTCTCACTCACCTTTTCTTATGCTTACTCATGTCTAGCTAAAACCTTGTTGCTCTACCATACTTTAGCTTGATACCTACGCGTATCTATTTATATTATTTGCAACCTTCCTTTTAACATGCTAGCACCATAGATTTCCTTTCATGCCTTCTCAGTTGTCTTTAAATATAAGCAATTACTTTTCCTAGTCGTTCTGCCACTTGCTGCGTGGATACTTGGCTTATCTTAGTGCCCAAGAATATTGGAGTTACCTGTAACTCATATGATCTCAATTATCAACTCTTGATTTTTTTTCTTCTTCACGTTCATTAGCCACGATAGGTACCACTTTCTTATAGAGTGCATACAATATTATAGTGAGACTGCTATTACAACACCATTTCTTCTTTAGGTATCTATGCTTATGTTGAATCCTTCTTCCTTATTTCCTCATCTAGCCTTTCGTTGCAGTGCTTTGGGAAGACCCTCTGACTCTTGTAAAGCTGCGAGCTTATTACATTGTATATCCTACTGTATTTTTGATGTTCTTACTCGTCTATCTTTATCCTTAGTTACTTACCTCCGCGCCCTTGTGCTCGTAGGTTGCTTCTGAATTGAAATTTCAGTTGTCTCCCTAGTGGCACTCTCTTTTATTTCCGTAACACTTATATTGTACCTTCTACTACCACAACTCCTATCTGAATATTTCTCGAGGATTACGATGCCGTATCTGAGATACTGAATTTCCTACGCTGGGTTTCACTACGTCTATCTTGCATGATCTACTAATTTGTCTCTATCCTCCTATCTAGCCATAACTAGGCTCTTCCTGAATCAACTGTAGATTACCCATTAATCCACTCTCATATCTGTATTTTATGTAACGCCTCTTGGGTTATGTCATTTGTCTTAACTTACCTCTCGTACGAGATCCTTAAGTATCAATTGTTCATTCCCACTTATTTATCAATATCATCAAGTGTGAAACCCTTATTGATTCTCCCCGGCGTCATGCTTGCATAATGTTATTGAGTCATATTATATCTCTAGGATCTAAATAAATGCAATCTCATTCCTTTCACCTTTTTACCGCATTCTTCCTTTCCCATTCGATAGTTATCTCTTCATCTTTGGCACTTTTTTCCACATCTTCACTGACATATTACTCGCCTTGCGGTAACCCTTCTACACCAAGGATAATTGAATTTTTTTATGCACAAGGGTGACACCTGGTGCAACTGGAAAACTTAGTCCCTTGAGCTTAACTCTGCTCATAGTGCTTGCTTTAGGTAAACGTCTTTATGAGTGACCTTTAAAGGTTATCCTTTTATTTTTCATTCTATTATTGTCAAAACACGATATCTGAAATTCTCACGATGCCAACTATTACAAATTCCTTCGATCCCTAATTCATGTTTGATTTTTTTTCTTGTTTACGACCATACTAATTTCTATTACTTGGGGGTCAAACTTTTCCTTCTGGTAATCACGTTGGACTCGCCAATTGATTTCTCGAAATAAGGATATGACTTTAGGGCTTATACTTTTATTGTCTCAGGGCATGTCTCCTCTTGTCTTTTCCTTCACTTGACTATAGAGTCTGTCTTCCTGTCATATTTTGATTTACTGTTATCACTCATTTATCATATCTTACTCATAATGCTTCATTTACTCTCTTCTTATTCTCCTGCTAATATTTTTGTCTATCACTTTATTCTGAAGACTTCAACAAAACGTTCTTTCACTTTTAGCTCCCCCTGCTTCATCTCACCGGCTCTTCAGAACGCCTAACATTCTCTTTTTTTTGTTATCAGGGGTTGGAGTCATACTAAGGTAAATATTTATCCCTTCTAGGATTCCAGTGCCTATCTTCTGAACTTTCTGAACATTCTAGTATTCATATCCGACTGTATTATACTAGAGTGCACCATCTGGCTATCTCCCAATGAGAATGATTAACATGTTCTGCACTACCCTTCAAAAATGTTAGATAATGATAACAATTCATCCACAATTTTGGGTTACTCTAACCCCAGTTGGATCCTGATATCCCATCCTGCTCTTAAACTATATCTGTTAGCTCACATATAGCGTAATTGAGATGGGTGTGGACAGTTGTACATGCCTCTATTATTGTTGAAGGTAACTCAGAATACTTATATTTCTCTGCCTCAATTGTAAATACTGATAATCTTTATTAACTAGGTACCTCGTACTCTTCTTCATCTTGCTTCTTTTACTTGCTGAAACTTGTATCTACCTTCTGATTCTCTCATTTCTTTTTACCATATGGGTGGATAGATATTCTTGCCTTAGAGCTCCTTATCAAGAAACTTACACATCTTAGTACACACATGATCTTCTGAAGAACTCATATTTACTCATCATAAGCATGATGCAAAATTGAGTTCCTCTGACTTAAGTCTTCAACAGCCACATTCAATCTCTTACCAGCTGCATTTGTGGATGTAGGTATCGTTTTATTACGAATAAAGTAGAATTTAGGAGTTTGAATTCTTACAACTGAGCTCTACCACACGATCTAGAGCAAGAAGAAAGAGTGACAATCCTAAATTCCATATAGCCTCATGCTTATAAGTTTGGTGCACAACACACCCATAAATAAGACTCTATTAGACACGGCTTGTAGACATCCCTAGGACAGAACTACTATGATACCACTTTTGTCACGACCCAAATATGAGGGCTGCGATGGGCACCCGGTACTTTACTCAACCGAGTACCAACATAACATATCTTTCTTACTGTACTATCATGGGTAAATGTGCCAAAAGGGTCATCATGACATAACCGAAATAAAATATAAGGAAATGCTAGACATAGGATGCCCCAACATGATATAGAAACTTATATGTGTGACATACAGGTCCATAAGGCTGACATGATCATTTGTAAACTCAAAACATAGGCCGACAAGTCCATATAAGTATCCATATACCTGACATTTGTCTACAAGCCTCTAAGAGTACATAAACATCATAAAGGTCGGGACAAGGCCCCGCCATACCAGTCAATACATGTCCAAATAATATTGACCAAATAGGCAACTTTGGAGAAACTGGAGTGCACCAACACCTTTCATTGAGCTGATAGCCTACTAGAGGAATCTCAACCTGTCTATCGGGACCTGCGGGCATGAAATGCAACATCCCCAGGAAAAAGGGACGTCAGTACGAATAAAGTACTGAGTATGTAAGGCTGAAAAGCATAAATAAGAACAGTAACGTAAAGAGAGATATAGGAGATATAACATGTAGCATATGAGTGCCTCTGAGATATAGTGACATGAAATGCGTGATACATATATATACATAATCTTTTAAAAGCATCTGCCTCTGTGGGCATCATCATCATCATATCGTACCTGGCCTCGAAGAGGACTCGGTAAAAACGTACCCGACCATCATAAGGCTCGGTGGAATCGTACCCGGCCACGTGGAGCTCGGTAAACTCAACTGATCAGTGGTTGCACAATAGGTGCCATACCCGGCTGACTATAGCGCAACTCGATAGAGTAAAAAAGATACTATATATAATGCATGCTAGACTCATGGAATCACGTTCTAAACCTTTTCGAGTGACTTAAGGTCATTCCAACTTCAATTAACATTATGGACATCATAACATCAATATGAACTTCACTAGAATTTAAGGATCATACATATTTTCTTAGAATAACTTTGTAAGGAAAGAACAACATGGACAACCTTAGTTGCTAGGAGTAGATTCATTATGAAATAGCGTATCGTTTATGTTAGTTTCACTTTAGATCATGCCAAAAGGATGAATGAAGAGCCTTAACATACCTTAACCAAGTTGAGTCCTTAATACCTTCCAAGCAACTCTTCAAACAAGTCAATTGAATATCGTAGGGATCACTCTAGGGTTATCGCTTCTTCATTTCGTACATCGGATGTTAATCCTCTTTGAAACCCTTGAGGAGAGCTTAAGATAGGTTTTTATGGTGTTCTCTGGTCGGGCTCTATGTAAAAGTGAAGATAGAGATGAGCTAAAACCAATATATAAACTTTTGAAAAGTCAAAGAGGTGCTAGCTTGGCACCCTTGCATTGGCCCATCTTCCGACGCTTATATCTTTTTATTCGGATGTCATATGAACGAACGATTAAGAGCGTTGGAAACTAAATTCCAAGACCTTCAATTTGGTATATAATATTTCCCAATAGGACCTCATATAACACACGAAATGGATTTCTCAAAAAGCTTTAGTGACACACCTACTTGTCACTTATGATGTCTACGCAATCTTGCAAAACTTCAAATATATCTCTACTCCTATGTCGTATTGATGAACAGTTTAATGCATTAGAAAATATAATCCTAGATATCATATTTGGTAGGTATATTTTCCCTTAATTCCAAGTATATCGGGAGAAAAGCTCAGCTATATTTGACCTAAATTTCAGCATAGTTATGAATGTAACTTGTGAGGATCTTTACCAACTTTTGTTCCACAACTCGCTTAAATTCAAAACATAATACACGACTATCATAAGACAAAAAATAACTCATAACATAACCTCCTTTTCATTTTGATCACCCTAGTCTCACCCCAAAATTACATGTTATAAGATTCCCAACTTGTTGACTTTCGACGAAACTTATTTTCTTCAATTTGTTTAGCTTCTAAGCCTTCCAACCCTCTTGGTACTTGCAGTCCATGATCTTAAATATTTTCAACCTCCATGTTAACATGATTAACTTACTTTTTTTACTTTCATAGATGATCTCATTTCAGAGCTAACGTCAATTGACTTACGACGTACTTTCACATACGAAACTATGGGGTGTAACATTATGTTCTTTTAGGTTTTTGTGGAATTGTGTCATATGATTCTCTGTGGTTATGGTAATTCACTTTGGGTACTTGATGTCGATTTTTGAGTAGGGTGGCTCGAGGTATATGATATGTATCAGTGTATGGATGGAATCGCGCATTGCAGTGGAGTTACGTTGAGGAATGAATCTATGTGTTAGAGTTGGGTGATGGTTTTACGGTGTGTGATGGGCCCTTAGCACTGTGTGGTAGTTGAACACGTTGAGCTTGGGGGATGATTCTCTTGATTGAGTCATTTTCGCTATTGAGTACATTTGGATTGTTTCTTATTGGTGCATGGATTGAGCGGTTTGTGGCTATGGGTAGTATTGGTATTGTGTATCAGTAGAGTAGTTAGTATCTGATAAGATGAAATCATCGGATCTAGGATGGGTGCTATCGAATTTAATTATGGTATATCTGAAAGGATGATATCGGAAGTCGGCTTAGGAATTGGCTATAGATCTTGTTGAAGGAGAGGGAGCTCCACGGCTTGTTGATTTGATGAATGATTATGAGTTTCTATGTGTTCTTTAATTATCGGCAGTGTACAAAGGTTTTAGAATGACGATTTGTTTGGTATGAGGTTTATTACTGGGATTGGGTTGTTCTGAGCAGTTACTGTGATCGGAGATTTCGCTATGGGTATTTGAGTCATATGGTATATCTTGTGATTTTAGCTTGGATTAGTTGCAGTTTGATTCAGCTTGTTCATAATTTTACAACATGTAGGTTGCGAGATTCAGATCTTATAAGAAAACTACAGATGTTGGGAAAAAATTTGGATTCTAAGGTTTATGGGCTAGGTTGAATTGAGGAATTTCAGTTATGTTGTGTTATCGGACCTATATGGGATAGGGTGATGACGGATCACCCCCAGGTATGTTCATGGTAAGGTTATACGACAGTTTGGTGGTTTTAGGAATAACTCTTGGCACGTTCAAGGACGAATGTATGTTTAAATAGGGGAGAATGTAACGACCCGACCAGTCTTTTTAAACATTTTCACTTCACATGGTAGTTTACAGGCATGAGTAGCTCATTATGATTTATTATGACTTATGTGAATCGTCGGTTTTGGTTTTCAGGTTATTCAGAATCGGTTTGGAAGAATGAATTTCATTGTTGAAACTTTAAGTTCAAAGAGTTGGCCAAGTTTTACTTTGTGAATTTAACCTCGGAACGGAGTTTTGAAGGTTTTTTCAGGTCCGGATGGTGATTTTAGACTTGGGCGTATGCCCAGATTTGCATTTGGATGTATCTAGAAGGTTTTGTTACAAGTTGGCAAAAATTGGAAATTTGAAGGTTTGGAGAGTTTATAAGTTTGACCAGAAGATGAATTTGAGGATATCGGATTCGGATTGTGGTTCCGAGAATTGGAATAGATTATTCATGTCATTTGGGACTTGTGTGCAAAATTTGTGTTCATTTTGGGATGATTTGATATGTTTCGGCGCGAGTTTTGGAAATTGAAAGCTCAAAGTTCATAGATTTTGATTTGAGGTGTGATTCGTTGTTTAAATGATTTTATGTGTGTTCTGAGACCTCGAGTAGGTTCGTGTTATGTTATGGTACTTGTTGGTATGTTTGGACAAAGTCCCGAAGGGCTCGGGCATGTTTCGTTTTGATTTCGGATCATTTTTCTTCATTTTGGTACTGCTATTTTCTGGTGTTTCAGTTCTTCATCGTGTTCGCAACTGTATTTGATGGCAAGTGTCGCGAATGCGAAGTATGTCCTGCATTCGCGTAGAGTTGGGGCAAGTCTTGTTTGTGTTCGCGTGTGGAGGATCATGTTTGCGTAGTGTTGAGGTTGGTAGCTGGGAATTGGAGCGTTCTTCTATACGATCGTGTAAGGTTAGTCGCGTTCGTGACGCTTTGGCAGGAGTGTTCATCGCGTTCGTGTTGGGTGTATTGCGAACGTGTAGAGTATTTGTGGCAGTATGAGTTTTATTCATCGCGAACGCGATGAATTTCCCGCATTCGTGAAAGAGGAGGACTGGGCAGATTATAAGTACTCTATTTCGAGGGGTTTCGGTCATTTTTACATTTTGTGAGTTATGGAGCTCGGATTGGGGCGATTCTTGAAGCAATATTTACCATATGAATTGAGGTAAGTGTTCTCTACTCGATTTTGATTATATTTCATGAATCTATCTTTGATTTTAGCCTTCGGTTGATGAATTTTAACGAGGAAATTAGGGGTTTTGGCCTAAAGTTTCATAATATGAATTTTTGAGTTTTGAACATCGATTTGGAGTCGGAATTGAGTGAAACTAGTATGGTTGAGCTCGTAATTGAATGGGTTGTCGGATTTAGTGAGTTTTGTCGGGTTTCGAGGTGCGGGGCCGAGTTGGGCTTTTTGGCCAATTTCAAGTTTTTTATTCGATTGATATCTTACGATCAGGATTGGTTCCCTTAGCATTGTTTGATGTATTTGAGTTATTTTTTGTTATTTTTGAGCCGTTCTGAGGTTGGAATGCGCGGGATGCAATTTTTGGAATATCACTTGGCTTGCTCGATATTGGAATTGGCTTGTTCGAGGTAAGTAAGTCTTCTAAACTTAGTGTTGAGGGTATAAAACCCTTTAATACGTGTTATGCGATTGGTATTGAGGTGATGCACATGTTAGGTGATAGGCGTATGGGCGTGCACCCTGTGAATTTTGACTTAGTTGTTTCTATGACACTGTAGAGTGGCCTTAATTATTTGATAACTGTGTTTTCACCATGTGATAAAGTAACTGAGCTGTGAATCATGATATATATCATGTTTAGGCTTTATGGTGATATTGTTAGGACCCATAGCGGTCGTTTCTTGCTGTCATCTCACTGATTTCATTGATATTTCGTATTCAGTCATATTCATGCATTTATATCATATCTCAGTCTCAGTTGTTATTTATTAATACATCATATCATTGTTGTCGGGCTAGTTTCATGACATTGTAGCCGGTGAGTGAGACTGGAGAGATTGATGTCTGAGTGAGGCTGAGAGCCTGATTATGAGTGACAGTTTTGGGATCGGGTTGCACGCCGCAGCATGTTATATCGATTTATGCCTGGATCTGGCTTATGATAGCGCTTGGGCTGTAGGAGCCCGCCCCCGGAGTACGTACACACCCCCAGTGAGTGCGGTTGATTATATTGAGGGATGGATCTTCCCTGGACATGGATCTTGTCTGAAGCATTTATATACATGGAGATGGATATTCTCCATGGGGCGGATTGGCTTTCCTCGGTATTGAGTGACTGATGGTCAGTGATGTATATATTCCGAGATGGATCTTTCCTAGGCCGTATGGGCCATATACAGTACCGATTGGTTGAGCATGATGAGTGGAAAGTGTGAGAGTGAGATTGAGTACTCTAAGAGTGTGAGTATATGCATCTCCGAAATACATGCATTTGCATGCACACATGACATACAGTCGTAGAGATGCATTTTTTCTCATGCTAAATGGTATCACGCCATTCATGTATTATTATACACATTGATACGTGGGCATAGAGAGGTATTTTCTTCTTGTTATCTGGAAAGAAAATGAAACATTTTTATTTATTGTGGAAAGGATATTTTGAAAATTACAGTTTTCAAACTTACTCGTATTTTTGGCCTTTTTGGTAAGAGATTTGGATTTTTCACTGAGATACTTGAAAAACATGTCCATTTTCTGGGACTGTGAATGAGCTGTGCATTTTTACATCTGAGATACCTCTTATATACTTGTATTTATGCTGTTATGAACTGTTGTGGAATTTTGGTATTGAACCCGACCTTGTGTCAGCTCGTCACTGCTTTTATCCTATGGTTAGGTCTGTTACTTACTGAGTACATGGGGTCGATCGTACACATACTACAATTCTGCACCTTGCGTGCAGATGTTGGCTACTGATGTTGCTGCATTCGATGGGAGCTGGATTGAAGATGTACTTGTGTTCCGGTTGAAGCTCCCCTTTGTTCGTGCTAGCTTTAGACCTATAAAATTGTGTTTATGTACTTTTCCAACAGACTATGTATTAATTTCATTTCAGCTTTATAAACTCTATTCTTAGAAGCTCATGACTTGTACTATCAGTCCTTGAAAAATGTATAAAATTCAGTAAATTACTATCGTTTATTTGTCTTGTTAATATCATTGGAATTTGATAGTTACTAGTTAATTTTTCTAGCGAGTTAGGTTATGTGCCATCACGACGGGTGGATATGGGATCGTGACAGTAAGCAGTAATATTACTTCCTTAAAGTTGGAGAATGAGACAAAATAGATAGTGAAACCATTTTCGATCATTAATAATTGTACCCACAAGTTTGTGGATATCGTAAAAGACAAAACACTTTAAGTAATTAGTTAATTTAACTTTATATCTTCCTTGCTATTTTTCGGAGAAGAAACGCATTCAGGCATTCTTATGCGTTTGAGTTAGATCAGATCATAACATAAGGGAGTATAAGCGGTGGCTTAGAGTGGCATTCGAGTGAGACCAGTATCATAATACAAGGGAGTATAATACAAGGGAGTATGAAGCGATGGCTTAGAATGAATAGTGGTAACTAAAGGAGCATGGGGTTTAAATGGTTGTGGCTGTTTGGAGGCTTAAATTATTATTTTTTATTTTGGGTGAGTAAAGTTATTTATGTTGTGAGAGTATTAAAATAATTTAACTTTTTAGAAAAGGGCTTCATGCTTTTATAGATACATATATAAAATCTTTCGTGTTTCGTCGCAAGTGCAAATATCAATAATAGTATAGCACGGACAACTCGCGTACAAAACACCCCGACAATCCTCTTATCAATAACATAACAACACAATATAACAACTCACACCACATGTGCCCATATGCCACAAAATTTTTCATAACAACAATTCCAATATCACAACCACATGTAGCCCACAGCTCAACAACACCAAATACAACAGTAACAACAATAATAACACGAGAGTACGACAAGTAAATCAACACAAGAATTACAACAACACAATGAACCGGAGGAATAAGCTCAATAACGAAAGACATAACAAGCAATAATGACTTCAAATGAGAATAACTCAACAATGGGATGGATAACATGTAATATCGACTTCAAATAAGAATAAATCAACAATGGAAGAGATAGCATGTACATAAAATAGGCAACAACTTCAGTTAATGCATTTAATAGTATATTTCACAATGAAAGATAGAACATATACATACTAACAACTTCAAGTAAAGCATGTAAAAGTAAATCTAACAATGGAGGATATAACAGTATAGAGAAACTTCAAATAGATGCATGAAAGAAGCCTAAGAATCTAAACCGGTCAAATTTCCAAATATAAGGCCACGTACACACTCGTCATCTCGTGTACCGTCTTCCATGTAATTCAAATAGTGCAATCAAACCAATCTCTATGGGGTATTTCCCCCACACAAAGTTAGGTAAGATACTTAACTCAACTACGCCAAATCAACACTAAAGAAATAGTTTTTCATTTACAATTCACCTTCGCTCCGCTCAAATCTAACCAAAATCGAATTAATAACACCAAATAATGGAAGAGAAACAAATTCTAATAAGTTAATCTATGATCTTTATACAATTCCCAAAAATTCAACTCTGAGTCGTCCGGTCAAAACCCGTGTCCAAGTGTAGGTCTTGACTACCATAACCCCACGAGTCTATATATGTGTTTTGTCTTCAAATCCGAGTCGAAATCAACGCTCAAAACCCAAATTTTCATTGTTTCAAAACTTTGACAAAACTCCTCAAAATTCCTCTTTGATTATCATAAATTTGATGTTAAATCTCATATATAATCATGATATATAGTTGAAAATTGATTAAAACTATCTACCCAATGATTGTAGGTGAAAATCCCCTCTCCAAATTGCCTCTTACCAAGTCTAGGGTTCAAAATATGAAAATGGGACTAAAATCCTGACTTCCAGCCCTTATGTTCAAGCGCAGGTGTCGAAAATGCAAAGAATGATCGCAAAAGAAACATTCGTCATACCCCTACTAATTTCGCAAATGCGAAAATAAGCAAACGTAGAATATATCGTAAAACCGACCATGATGATCGCAAATGCGACCCACCTTAGCCCATGCCCCCACTAATGCTTACACCTGTGAGTTGGAAAAATAATATCTTATATGAATTAAACACCTAAGTTCTGGCCGAGAGTGAGCTTCCCGATAGTCTTTTCCTTCCTAGAAATAGAACTCTAACTATCACGTCATGTCTCCTTACTCGAGATATCTGAGGTAGCTCGCAAAAGCAAACTTTGTGTCCGCAAATGCGAACCTAATAGACCCCAGTGATCTTTGCAAATGCAACTGCCACCTTGCAAAAGGCGAAGATCACAAATGCAAACAAAATCTCGCATTTGTGAGACCTACAGCACCAGTTCAAAATCCAGCAAAACTAAAACTCTTCAAAAACTCAGAAATGTGTTCGAAACACATCTGAGCCCTCAGGGCTCCAAATCAAATATCCACAAAAGTCTAAAAACATCATACGAACGCACTCGTGCGATCAAAACATCAAAATAACATCCTAAACCATAAATCAGACATCAAAATATATGGAATTTACATTGAAACTTAAGAACTTCTAAAAACACAACCACGCGTCCAATTCCTATCAAATCATCTCGAAATGACATCAAACTTTGCAGACAAGTTCCAAATAACATAACAGACCTATTTCAAGTTCCAAAACTTAAATATGAACCCGATAGCCATAAATTCAAACCTTTGTCAAACCTTCGAAAATTTTAAACCTTCAAATTGGCAACCCTCGGCAAAACATGCCAAATCAACCTAGGGACCTCCGAATTCAATTTCGGCCATACGCCCAAGTCCAAAATTGCTATACAGGCCTATCAGAGCCATTAAAAAAATATTCCAGGATCATTTTCACAAAATTCAAACTTCAATCAACATTTTTAACATAGGCTTCTAAAATGAGAATCACTCATCCAAATCAATCCTAAAACATCCAAAAATACACGCAAGTCATAATACCCAACATGAAGTCACTCAAGACCTCGAACCACTAAGTAGAATGCTAAATCTTAAAATGATCGGTCGGATCATGTCACGACCCAAAATTCAATTAGTCGTGATGACAACTAACCGAACCCGTTTGGTAACCCCAATAACAGTCAAACACAGTTCAATAATATTAAAGTGATCAACAAATGATATAACTGAATTCCATACAGGAACCCAGGAACCGTTAGTAGAAATCATGAGCTCTTAAGATTTAGAATTTACAAAGTTGGTACAAAATAAATACATCTGTTCGGAATATACATAAACATATTTGAAAATCTAAATCTAACAAAGACAAGTGTCAACTATAACCGAAAAGCAGGTACGTCTTCAATGCCAACTCCCACCGTACACAGCAGCATCAACTCTAAAATCGACACGCAAGATGTAGAATTGTAGTATGAGTACAACCGATCTCATGTACCCAGTAAGTATCTTGAATAACCTCGGTGAAGTAGTGACGAGGATTTTTTGTTAAAAGATACTCACTGATATAACTTGTGCAGTAAAATTTATGTAACGACCCAGCCGGTCGTTCTGAGAGTAATAGCCACGTTTCCCCCATTTCTGCTTCATTATATGTGTTTCATCTTCATTATGTTGTGTTAGATTGGTTGGATCGGGTTCGGAGCAATTTTTGGAGAGAAATGAGACACTTGTCTCTTAAATTGGCTTAATAGTTGAAAAAGTCAATTGGGAGTTGACTTATTGGTAAACGACCTCGGTATGTAGATTTTTTGGCTCGGATAGCTTCGTTAGGTGATTTGGGACCTAGGAGTGTGTTCGGAATGTGGTTTTGATGTCCGGTGTAGAATTAGGCTTGAATTGGCGAAAGTTAATTTTTGGCGATTTCCATTCGGTAGTGGAAAATAGGCTATAGGGGTCGGAATGGAATTCTGAAAGTTAGAGAAGGTTGTAATGTCATTTTGGATATGTGTGCAAATTTTCAAGTCAATCGGATGTGTTTTGGATGGTTTCGGCATCCTTGGTGAAATTTAGAAGTTTCAAAGTTCATAGGCTTGAATTTGATGTGTTTTTGGTGTTTTTGCGTTGTTTTTGGTGTTTCGAAGGCTCAACTAAGTTTGAATGAGGTTATGGGACGTTTTTGTATGTTTGGTTGAGGTCCCGAGGGCCTCGGGTGAATTTTGGGTGGTTAACGATTCGATTTTTGGATTTCAAACTTGGTTGTTTTGCTGGTGTTTTTGCTGCAGAGTTTTACTCTATGCGTTCACGGAGGGTGGTCCGCGTTCGCTTAAAGCGTTTTGTGGAAGGGGGGCCAGTTGTTCTATGTGTTCGCATACATAGGGCTACGAACGTGAAGTTGTGAGCAGAGTGGTCATCACATACGCATGTGAGTTGGTGCGTTCGCGTAGAGTGTGAGTCGTCTGAGGACCCTAGGCCCATTGGCATATGCGTTCGCGACTGGGTCCATGCCTTCGCGTAGGTCTGGGGGAGGCTGTGCATCGCGTTCACGGGCTGGAAGCCGCATTCGCGTAGAGTTAAATTGGGTGGTTGTTGGAATGTGCTATGCGAACGCATGCCTAGGGCCGCGTTCGCGAAGAGTAAAATCTGGGCAGACTCTTTTTAAGTTCAAAAACAAGGGTTTAGTCTATTTTTTTGCAAAACCCCATTAGAGAGCTCGGGAGAAGGTGGATTGGGAAGAGATTTTCAGTAGGATTCTTGTGGTAAGTGTTCTTCAATCACTTTTGAGTTAATATGATGATTTAGCCTTGATTTTTAACATGTAAAATTGAGAAATTTAAAGTGGAAATTGGGGAAATATGGGAGGAAAATCTCAGAATTTCTTTTGATGATTTGAATGGGAAATTGAGGTCGAACTTTTGTAAATTTGATATAGGTATACTCGTGAGGGGATGAGGATTCCGGTTTTGTGAATTTTATAGAATTTCGAGATGTGGGCCCGGGGGTCGGGTTTGACCAATTTTGGGAATTGTGCCTAATTTTGATAATTTTTGAATGGGTTTCGTATCCCTAGCATATTTTGATGATATTAATCTGATTTTGATAGACTCGGAGCATCTGGGAGCCGATTCGAGAGGCAAGAGCATCGCGGGTTAGTATTTGGGCCGGTTTGAGGTAAGTAATGACTGTAAATCTTGTCCTGAGGGTATGAAACCCCGGACTTGGCATCTTCTCATTGTTTTGGAGTGACGCTCACGCTGGATGACGAGTGTGTGGCGTGCACTGATGGGGTATTTGAACTTGGTTCTTCCCGAGGCAACTATTGAGTTGTGTAATTGACTTTAAATCACATAATAAATCGTATTTTTATACTTTTGATATATTTGGGATGTAAGCCATGTTTGGGGCCTTGTTCCGACCTGTTAGACCCCTTGGGGGCTATTTTCTTATTTTTCCCTCACTGTATTGATTATGTTTTACACTCAGTCATACCATGTTAAACTGTTTTCGAAACTCGGACTTGTTTACACTATTTTGTGATATGAATATTGTTTTGGGTCGAGTACCCTATTTTACTGATAGCCCGGGTGGCTTGTGAGAGGGTTCTGACTGAGTGTGGCCAAGAGCCTATGTTGTGAGGAATATATATATGGATCGGGCTGCACGCCGTAGCAATGTATAGATATATGGATCGAGTTGCACGCCGCAGTGAGATATGTTGGATCAAACTGCACGTCGGAGCAAGATATATGGATCGGGCTGCATACCGCAGCGATATTAGGTCGGACTACACGCCGCAGCAATATAGCGCTTGGGCTGTAGGGAGCCCCTCCGGAGTATGTACACACCCACAGTGAGTGCAGGTACCTACTGAGTGTGAGTGCCAGGTGTCGAGTGACGAGTGACGAGTGATGAGTGATTGGGAGGTATGAGTGATTTTACGCCCGAGGGGCAGTTTCTGATACATGTTTTGCCCGAGGGGCTACTTATGATTTTACCACTTTCACTCTGAACTTATGGAGTATGTTTTGCCCGAGGGGATTTTTTTGATTTTTATCATGTTTACACTAAACTTCTTGAAAGTTATGTTGAAACTATTGGCAAGTATATTTCCAAATGATTTTTACTACAATCAGCTTTTAAGCGTGATGATTTAACGTATAAACTGTTAAAAAGAAAGGATGTGTTTATTGTGAAATGATGATTTGATTTAATGTGTTTCTTACTGCTCAAACCTGATTTATTTTCATTACTACTGAGTTGGCGTACTCACATTACTCCCTGCACCTTGTGTGCAGATCCAGGTGTTAGGGTAGAGTGAGTTGTGTGTCTGTTCCAGAGACTTCTCGGAGATCTTGCGAGGTAGCTGCACGCGTCCGCAGTCCTGCTCTCTCCTACTTACTATTATAGAGTTTATTTTTTAGAGTTGTATATTTTCTGTAGATGCTCATGATCAGTGACTCCGGGATATCGGGATTGTATTTGATCTTCGGTGTAGCTTTATCTATTTTAAAAATATTTAAAAGAAACCTTTATGGGTTATCAGTTTAGTAATGATATAAATGGAAGATTATTACGATTTGAGTGTGGTTTTGGCTGGCCTAGTTCCACGATAGGCGCCACCACGACTGGTTTAGATTGGGGTCGTGACAAGTTGGTATCAGAGCGCTAGGTTACATAGGACTCACCGGTCATGAGCAGGATTAGTAGAGTCTTGCAGATCGGTACAGAGACGTCTGTACTTATCTTCGAGAGGCTACAGAACCCTTAGGAAAATCTCACATTCTTGAATTCTTGTCGTGCGAATCCATTTTATCCATCCACAAGCGTAACTCTTGAATTCCTTCCATGCATTCGAAAGCGCACGTGAGCGCTTGGGATTAGCTGTGCATTGACGGCTTGTGACTTCTATGGATGAGATGTGATTTTAGCATGTTGATAATGGGCCAGACTGGAGGACTTGAGGCCGAATTCTGTCTGTGGCTTGAGCATTGAGATTTCATTGTGTGAGCACATGTTCTTGGGGATTTATATGTCCGTTTGTGTCCTTATCAGTGGGGTTTTGTGACTGGATGACTATGTGGTGAGTGTGTTTAAGGGTGAAATGTGTTCATATCGCTTGGTTGTGACAAAAAGGGATGGGCTGGATATGTGGAAAGAACTATTTGGTGTTTGATTTCTGTCTCGAGTTGGCACATGGCTTTGAGTTGTGAGTGTATTGGAAGACCCCTCATGTAGCTTAGTTGTGGAGTGAAATGGATTTTCCTGTTGTGTTCTGAGTTTTTGGTGATGTATTTGGGTTGATCATTGCCCCAGTAGCATTCATGTATTTGATTAACAGTATATTCCAGTCGTATTAGCACTCCTTTGTTATTGTATTCATTGATGGCATCCTGGCGTACACGCGTAGCCAGGGGTAGCATACTCAGTATTTGAGGATGGCATTATAAGTATTCAGGGAGGAGAAGCTCTATGAAAAGTTCTTCAAGTGTGAATTTTTGGCTCAGATCAGTTGCATTCTTGGGACACGTGGTGTCCAGTGAGGGTATCCATGTGGTCAGACGAGTGTGGGTAGAGATTCCATATGCTCAAGTTTTCTTTGACCACAACTCAAGTGTTAGTTCTGCCATCAGCTTCAGGTTCTTATACCGCGTATCTTGTCGCCTCAAGGATAGGCATTGGTTGTGTTTTACTGCAGGAGGGTATAGTGATTGCATGATAGCCATGACTTTTGGAAGGGTATAAAAAGAGATCAGTTTGAGGCTAAGCAGGCGGGGCTATCTCCCATGGGGTGCCCTGAGGTTGTGTGATCCTTAGGTGATTCTGTGGCAAGTCCTCTTTTATCAAAAAGATATATGTTGCAATTCGAGTTTAGATCGCTTGTGTAAGTTGACATGACTATTGCAATGGTGAATGCAAGATTTGCATATGATGTGAAGTATCAGATGGTTTGTGTTATATGATCTTATGAAGGATTTAGTTGAATATCACTACACTATGGTGACAGTGATAGCGTATGGGCATTGTGAGTTATTGTTTGCCTTGATCGTTGGCTTTGAGCCAAGTAGGGGAGGCTGTTAAAGATAAGTTGATTGCACGATTATGTATTGTACTGGTTCCAGTTCGAGGTATATTGGTGGATCAGTTATGACCTGCAGAGGTGGAGTCTAGGAATGACTCGAGTGATGGGAATTTTCTATACAGGTTGTAATGTACTCTATGGGTGAATGGATTTTATTGAATGATTGAGTTGTAGTTGAAAAATGTGTAGTGGATGCAGTGTATGAGTTTTCTTGTTGCTTCCAGTGTGTGGAGTATTTCCTAGTATGATGGTGTGCCAATGGGACCAGGTCGTTTGATCTGTTTGATCAGTTTAATTGAGAACTGCGTAAAGTGGGTGACTCTCGAGAAAGGTTCTGATGGTTCAAGGTTATATATAGCAATTGAGGATCTTCAAGGTGTGAATTGGGCTAGAACTGATATTTATGTGGAGGGTGTCAAGGCTTGTGGTGTCTTTTCATTATCATGGATTCTATCTATCAGTATCAGGAAAGTTAAGGTGATGGCTTTAGATTTGCAAGAAGTCTCTTCAGGGTAAGTATTTTGAATATGGTGCTTTGGGGGATATTTGAGAGAGTATTCAACAGCTTATGAGCCTTAGACGGTATGGTTTTAGGCTAGGGTCTCGTATGGTGAGTCTAGGTTGAGGATTGTGGTATTATGGCAAGGAGAAATACTAATTCGAAGATAATTCAGAAGGAAATTGGATAAATACGACAGCTTGGTAGTATGTCGGATCGGCATGGTAAGGGATATGATTAGTTCTTTGGGTGCTTATGAGGTAATAAGTTTTTACAGGTGTTTCTTGCAATGTTCTAGGGTTTTGGTGACATGCGTAGCTTGGTTGAGTTAGAAGGATTCAGTCCTAACGGTTTGGTGTTGTACAAATGGAATTCGAATAGTTCTGGATAGTTTCTACTACGGTTAGAGATGTGTATTTTCTACCGGCGTGAGGAGCATGTGATGTATAGTGATTTTGCTTCTGCATGGGATCAAATGTTCAGTTCTTGACTAGTTGGGTGTGTAGTTGTTTGTGGATCGGAAGAGATCATGAAGTTCTCATATTTACCATAGGATTGCGTGGCGTATGCGGTATGTTGTGTAGAGTTGAGATTTGCATATGTGAGATCTCAGTTCAGTCCTGGAAGGAAGGGAAAATTTCTCAGGCAGCATTGGCAGTATCAGATGACTATGTATATGATATCACCAATTGGGTGGCTTGATGAGGGTATACATTTCAGAAAGGTCAATATGTGGAGTTAAGGGTGCTTCACCGGTATTGCGACACTCTCTTGTTGGATCGACTGATGATATTCAAGGTTGCTTGGTGACACAGAGGAATTATGGGGGTATCCCTCGTGGAATGATTGAGTATTAGATACATGTTATATATTCGAGTGGTAGAGTTGGGATCAAATTTGGTAATTGGTGCGCTTCATGGACTTCGAGACTGGGAGTTTTCATAAAAAAATTAATTTGTGGTTGTGGACTGTGAGGATGCGAGCAAAGTGATTCAGATGTTAGTATATGCCATGATTCAGTCATTGTGAACTTTTGGAGAGTTATCTATCTGTTGTGGGTGACCAGAGTTGATTTAGGGTTATTGGTAGGCCAGTGTGGGTGTGTGTTCTGCACCGGGTCGAAATTGTTGACTCTGAATTGCTATTGTCGAGGGATTTACCATT
Organism: Nicotiana knightiana; assembly: GCA_005239525.1. Lineage (NCBI taxonomy): Eukaryota > Viridiplantae > Streptophyta > Magnoliopsida > Solanales > Solanaceae > Nicotiana > Nicotiana knightiana. The sequence continues at coordinate 59,671 of ML440001.1, forward strand.
CGATTGTCGTTGAGTTTATTCATATTCTGGAGTGATCTACGAGTTACCCTTCGGTGTTGCGAGGAGTGGTGATTGTTGGTTATATGCACATATGGTGCAGATTTATTTGGGCTTTATAGCGGGATTTGAGTAAAGTAAGTAATTGGGCATTGCGGGATTGAGACGTATTGGTTATGTTCCTTCCGATTCGGGATGGCATGGCATTGCATCATTTACTTCTTCGTGGTTATGGTGATTTACGTTAGGTACTAGACATCAAATTGCGCGTGGTTGATGATTTTGAGCATGGTGACTTAAGGTGTATCATGTGGACCAGTGTTTGGATAGGGTCGCGTATTGCAGCGATGTTATGTAGACGTATGAACCTTTGGGTTAGATTCATGTGTTCTGGTTATACGATGTGTGATGGGTTCTAAGCATTACGTTGTGGTGGTACTGGTGAGCTTGCGGTACAAGTCTCTCATTTGAGTCATTTTTTCCATGATTTGAGTACATTTGGACTGTTGCTTATAGGTGTGCGGGTCGCACGGGTTGTGGCTTTAGATTCTATCGATGTGTCATGTCACTAGAGTAGTTGTGTTGGATGAGATGAGGTCATTGGGATCTAGAATGAATACTATCAGATTCGATTTCAGCATGTTGGAAGGATAATATCGGGATTCGGCTTAAAAATTTACTATGGTCCTTGCGAAAGGAGAGGGAGCTCCATGACTGGTTGATCTGAGGAATGGTTATGACTTTCTGCGTGTTTCATTCATCATTGGCAGTATACAAAAATGTTGGAATGAGGCTTTGGTTTCATAAGAGGTTATTTACCGATATTGGGTTGTTTGAGCAGCTATTGTGATGAGCAGTTATCGCTATGAGTGTTTGATTCATGCGGTATATTATGTGATTACATCTGGGGTTACGTATATGTCTTGATTCAGCGTGTTCAGACTTATTCAGTTTATAGTTGTGGAATTTTGATCTTGTAAATCATTTCAGAATTGGAAATTTGGTTCTAAATTTTATGGGTCAGGTTGGATTTTGAAATTTCAACGGTGTTGTGCTATCGGACCTATATGGGATAGGGTGACGTGGGATCACACCCGGGTATGTGCATGGTGAGATTATGCGGCCATTTGATGGTGTTGGAGAACAACTCTTGGCACGTTCGAGGACGAACGTATGTTTAAGTGGGAGAGGATATAATGACCCGGTCAGTCGTTCCGAGAGAAATAGCCATGTTTCCCCGTTTCCGCTTCATTATATGTGGTTCATCTTCATTATGTTGTGTTAGATTGGTTGGCTCGGGTTCGGAGCGATTTTTGGAGAGAAATGCGACACTTAGTCTCTTAAATTGGCTTAATAGTTGGAAAAGTCAACTGGGAGTTGACTTATTGCTAAATGACCTCGGAATGTAGATTTTTTGGCTCGGATAGCTTCGTTAGGTGATTTCGGACCTAGGAGTGTGTTCGGATTGTGGTTTTGATATCCGGTGTAGAATTAGGCTTGAATTGGCGAAAGTTAGTTTTTGGTGATTTTCGATCGGCAGTGGAAAATAGGCTAAGGGGTCGGAATGGAATTCCGGAAGTCGGAGCAGATTCGTAATGTCATTTTGGATATGTGTGCAATTTTTCAGGTCAATCGGATGTGTTTTGGATAGTTTCGGCATCCTTGGTGAAATTTAGAAGTTTCAAAGTTCATAGGCTTGAATTTGATGTGTTTTTGGTGTTTCTAAGGCTCAACTAAGTTTGAATGAGGTTATGGGATGTGTTGGTATGTTTGGTTGAGGTCTCGAGGGCCTCGAGTGAAATTCGGGTGGTAAACAGATCGATTTTTGGATCTTAAACTTGGCTGTTTTGCTGGTGTTTTTGCTGCAGAGTTTACTCTATGCGTTCGCGGAGGGTGGTTCGCGTTCGCATAAAGTGTTTTGTGGAAGGAGGTCCAGTTGTTCTATGAGTTCGTAGACATAGGGGTGCGAACGCGAAGTGGTGAGCACAGTGGTCATCGCGAACGCGGGGGAGTTGGTGCGTTCGCGTAGAGTATGAGTCGTCTGAGGACCCCAGGCCCATTGGCCTGTGCGTTCGCGATTGGGTCCATGCGTTCGCATAGGTCTGGGGGAGGTTGTGCATCGCGTTCGCTGGCTGGAAGCCGCGTTCGTGTAGAGTTAAATTGGGGGTCTGTTGGAATGTGCTATGCGAACGCGGGCCTAGGACCGCGTTCGCGAAGAGTAAAATCTGGACAGACTCTTTTTAAGTTCAAAAACAAGGGTTTAGTCTATTTTTTTGCAAAAACCCATTAGAGAGCTCGGGAGAAGGAGGATTGGGAAGAGATTTTCAGTAGGATTCTTGTGGTAAGTGTTCTTCAATCACTTTTGAATTAATATCATGATTTAGCCTTTGAGAAATTTAAAGTGGAAATTGGGGAAATATGGGAGGAAAATTTGGGAATTTCTTTTGATGATTTGAATGGGCATTTGAGGTCGGATTTTGGAAAATTTGATATGGGTAGACTCGTGAGGGAATGAGGATTCCGGTTTTGTGATTTTTATAGAATTCCGAGATGTGGACCCGGGGGTCGGGTTTTGACAATTTCGGAAATTGTGCCTAATTTTGATAATTTTTGAATGGGTTTCGTATCCCTGCCATATTTTGATGATATTAATCTGATTTTGATAGACTCGGAGCATTTGGAAGCCGAATCGAGAGGCAAGAGAATCTCGGATTAGTATTTGGGCTGGTTTAAGGTAAGTAATGACTATAAATCTTGTCCTGAGGGTATGAAACCCCGAACTTAGCATCTTCTCACTATTTTGGAGTGACGCGCACGCTGGATAATGAGTGTGTGGGGTGCACTGATGGGGGACTTGAACTTGGTTCTTCCCGAGGAAACTATTGAGTTGTGTAATTGCCTTTAAATCACACAATAAATCGTATTTTTATACTTTTGATATATTTGGGCTATAAGCCATGTTTGGGGCCTTGTGCCGACCTGTTAGATCCCTTGGGGGCAATTTTCTTATTTTCCCTCACTGTGTTGATTATGTTTTACACTCAGTCATACCATGTTAAACTGTTTTCGAAACTTAGACTTGTTTACACTGATTTATGATATGAATATTATTTTGGGTCGAGTGCCCCATTTTACTGATTGCCCGAGTGGCTTGTAAGAGGGTTCTGACTGAGTGAGGCCGAGAGCCTATGTTGCGAGGAATATATATGGATCGGGCTGCACATCGCAGCAATGTATAGATATATGGATAGGGTTGCACGCCGCAGCGAGATATGTTGGATCGAGCTGCACGCCGCAACAAGATATATGGATCGGGCTCCACGCCGCAGCGATATTGGGTCGGGCTGCACACCGCAGAAATATAGCGCTTGGGCTGTAGGAGCCCATCCGGAGTCTGTACACACCCCCAGTGAGCGCAGGTACCTACTGAGTGTGAGTGACGAGTGACAAGTGATTGGGAGGTATGAGTGATGTTATGCCCGAGGGGCAGTTTCTGATACATGTTTTGCCTAAGGGGCTACTTATGATTTTACCACTTTCATTCTGAACTTATGAAGTATGTTTTCCCCGAGGGGATTTTTATTATTTTTATCATTTTTACACTAAACTTCTTGAAAGTTATGTTGAAACTATTGGCAAGTATATTTCCAAATGATTTTTACTGAAATCGGCTTTTAAGCGTGATGATTTAACATATACATTGTTGGAATGAAAGGATGTGCTTATTGTGAAATGATGATTTGATTTTATGTGTTTCTTACTGCTCAGACCTGATTTTTTTCATTACTACTAAGTTGGCGTACTCACATTACTCCCTGCACCTTGTGTGGAGATCCAGGTGTTAGGGCAGAGTGAACTGTGTATCTGTTCCAGAGACTTCTCGGAGACCTTGCGACGTAGCTGCACGTGTCCGCAGTCCTGCTCTCTCCTCCTTACTATTATAGAGTTTATTTTTCAGAGTTGTATAATTTCTTTAGATGCTCATGAGTTGTGACTCCGGGATCTCGGGATTGTATTTGATATTCGGTGTAGCTTTATCTGTTTTAAAAATGTTTAAAAGAAACCTTTATGGGTTATCAGTTTAGTAATGATATAAATGGAAGATATTTACGATTTGAGTGTGGTTTTGGCTGGCCTAGTTCCACGATAGGCTCCATCGCGACTGGTTTAGATTGGAGTCGTGACAAGTTGGTATTAGAGCTCTAGGTTACATAGGACTCACCGGTCATGAGCAGCTTTAGTATAGTCTTACGGATCGATACAGAGACGTCTATACTTATCTTCGAGAGGCTACAGAACCCTTAGGAAAATCTCACATTCTTGAATTCTTGTCGTGCGAATCCATTTTATCCAGCCATAAGCGTAACTCTGGAATCCCTTCCATGTATTCGAACGTGCACGTGAGCGCTTGGGATCAGCTGTGCATCGACGGCTTGTGACTTCCATGGATGAGATGCGAATTTAGCATGTTGATAATGAGGACTTGAGGCCGGATTCTGTCTGTGGCTTGAGCGCTGAGATTTCATTGTGTGAGCAAATGTGCTATTGGATTTATATGTCCGTTTGCGTCCTTATCAGTGGGGTTTTGTGACTGGATGACTATGTGGTGAGTGTGTTTGAGGGTGAGATGTGTTCATATCGCTTGGTTGTGACAAAAAAGGGATGGGCTGGATATGTGGAAAGAACTATTGGGTGTTTGATTTCTTTCTCGAGTTGGCATATGGCTTCGAGTTGTGAGTGTATTGGAAGACCCCCCATGTAGCTGAGTTGTGGAGTAAAGTGGATTTTCCTGTTGTGTTCTGAGTTTTTGGTGATGTATTTGGGTTGATCATTTCCCCAGTAGCGTTCATGTATTTGATTAACAGTGTACTCCAGCCGTATTAGCACTCTTTTGTTATTGTATTCATTGATGGCATCCTGGCATATACGCGTAGCCAGGGGTAGCATACTCAGTATTTGAGGATGGCATTATAAGGATTCAGGGAGGAGAAGCTCTATGCAAAGTTCTTCAAGTGTGAATTTTTGGCTCAGATCAATTGCATTCTTGGGACACGTGATGTCCAGTGAGGGTATCCATGTGGTCAGACGAGTGTGGGTAGAGCTTCCAGAAGCTCAAGATTTCTTTGACCACCACTCGATTGTTAGTTCTGCCATCAGCTTCAGGTTGTAATACCACGTATCTTGTCTCCTCGAGGATAGGCATTGGTTGTGGTTTAATGCAGGAGGGTATAGTGATTGCATGATAGCCATGACTTTTGGAAGGGTATAGAGAGAGATCAGTTTGAGGCTAAGCAGGCAGGGCTATCTCCCGCGGGGTGCCCTGAGATTGTGTGATCCTTAGGTGATTCTGTTGCAAGTCCTCTTTTATCAAAAATTGATATATGTTGCAATTCGAGTTTAGATCGTTTGTGGAAGTTGACATGACTATTGCAATGGTGAATGCGAGATTTTCATACGATGTGGAGTATCAGATGGTTTGTGTTATATGAGCTTATGAAGGATTTAGTTGAATCTCACTGCAGTATGGTGATAGTGTTAGCATATGGGCATTGTGAGTTATTGTTTGCCTTGGTCGTTGGCTTTGAGCCAAGTGGGGGAGGCTGTTAAAAGATAAGTTGATTGCACAATTATGTATTGTATTGGTTCCAGTTCGAGGTATATTGGTGGATCAGTTATGACCTGCAGAGGTGGAGTCTGGGAATGACTCGAGTGATGGGAATTTTCGATACAGGTTGTAATGTACTCTATGGGTGAATGGATTTTATTGAATGTTTGAGTTGTAATTGAAAAAGGTGTAGTGGATGCAGTGTATGAGTTTGCTTATTTCTTCCAGTGTATGGAGTATTTCCTAGTATGATGGTGTGCCAATGGGACCAGGTCGTTGATCTGTTTGATCAGTTTAATTGAGAACTGCGTAAAGTGGGTGACTCTCGAGAAAGGTTCTGATGGTTCAAGGTTATATGTAGCAATTTAGGATCTTCAAGGTGTGAATTGGGCTAGAACTGAGATTTATGTGGAGGGTGTCAAGGCTTGTGGTGTCTTTTCATTATCATGGATTCTATCTATCAGTATCAGTAAAGTGAAGGTGATGGCTTTAGATTTGCAAGAAGTCTCTTCAGGGTAAGTATTTTGAATATGGTGCTTTGGGGGATATTTGAGAGAGTATTCAGCAGCTTTTGAGCCTTAGACAGTATGGTTTTAGGTTGGGTCTTGTATGGTGAGTCTGGGTTGAGGATTGAGGCATTATGGCAAGGAGAAGTACCAATTCGAAGATAATTCAGAAGGAACTTGGATAAATAGGACAGCTTGGTAGTAGGTCGGATCAGCATGGTAAGGGATATGATTAGTTCTTTGGGTGCTTATGAGGTAATGAGTTTTTACAGGTGTTTCTTGGTAATTTTCTAGGGTTTTGGTGACATGCGTAGCTTGGTTGAGTTAGTCCTTCTAACTGGGGAAATTTAAAGTGGAAATTCGGGAAATATGGGAGGAAAAATTGAGAATTTCTTTTGATGATTTGAATGAGCAATTGAGGTCGAAATTTGGTAATTTGAATATGGGTAGACTCGTGAGGGATGAGGATTATGATTTTGTGATTTTTATAGAATTCTGAGACGTGGGCCCGGGGGTCGGGTTTGGCCAATTTCGGAAATTGTGCCTAATTTTGATAATTTTTGAATGGGTTTCGTATCCCTAGCATATTTTGATGATATCAATCTGATTTTGATAGACTCAGAACATCTGGGAGCCGATTCGAGAGGCAAGAGCATCGCGGATCAGTATTTGGGCCGGTTTGAGGTAAGTAATGACTGTAAATCTTGTCCTGTGGGTATGAAACCCCGAACTTAGCATCTTCTCACTCTTTTGGAGTGACGCGCACGTTGGATGACGAGTGTGTGGCGTGCACTGATGGGGGATTTGAACTTGGTTCTTCCCGAGGCAACTATTGAGTTGTGTAATTGCCTTTAAATCACATAATAAATCGTATTTTTATACTTTTGATATATTTGGGCTATAAGCCATGTTTGGGGCCTTGTGCCGACCTGTTAGACCCCTTGGAGGCTATTTTCTTATTTTCCCTCACTGTGTTGATTATGTTTTTCACTCAGTCATACCATGTTAAACTGTTTTCGAAACTCAGACTTGTTTACACTATTTTGTGATATGAATATTGTTTTGGGTCGAGTACCCCGTTTTACTGATAGCCCGAGTGGCTTTGAGAGGGTTCTAACTGAGTGAGGCTGAGAGCCTATGTGGTGAGGAATATATATATATATATATATATGGATCGGGCTGCACGCCGCAGCAATGTATAGATATATGGATCGGGTTGCACGCCGCAGTGAGATATATTGGATTGGGATGCATGCTGCAGCGATATTGGGTCGGGCTGCACGCCACAGCAACATAGCGCTTGGGCTTTAGGAGCCCCTCCGGAGTCTGTACACACCCCCAGTGAGCGTAGGTACCTACTGAGTGTCAGTGTTGAGTGACGAGTGATTGGGAGGTATGAGTGATGTTATGCCCGAGGGGCAGTTTCTGATACATGTTTTGCCCGAGGTCTACTTATAATTTTACCACTTTCACTCTGAACTTATAAAGTATGTTTTGCCCGAGGGGCTTTTTATGATTTTTATCATTTTTACACTAAACTTCTTGAAAGTTAATGTTGAAACTATTGGCAAGTATATTTTCAAATGATTTTTACTGAAATCGGCTTTTAAACGTGATGATTTAACGTATACACTGTTGGAAAGAAAGGATGTGCTTATTGTGAAATGATGATTTGATTTTATGTGTTTCTTTTTGCTCAGATCTGATTTATTTTCATTACTACTGAGTTGGCATACTCACATTACTCCCTGCACCTTGTGTGCAAATCCAGGTGTTAGGGCAGAGTGAGTTGTGTATTTGTTCCAGAGACTTCTCGGAGATCTTGCGAGGTAGTTGCACGCGTCCACAGTCCTGCTTTCTCCTTCTTACTATTATAGAGTTTATTTTTCAGAGTTGTATATTTTCGGTAGATGCTCATGACCAGTGACTCCGGGATCTCGGGATTGTATTTGATATTCGGTGTAGCTTTATCTGTTTTAAAAATATTTAAAAGAAACTTTTATGGGTTATCAGTTTAGTAATGATATAAATGGAAGATTATTACGATTTGAGTGTGGTTTTGGATGGCCTAATTCCACGGTAGGCGCCATCATGACTGGTTTAGATTGGGGTCGTGACAATTTGCAATAGAAATAATACTAACATAACAGAGAAGGGTACGAGATCAACTATGCAAAACAATAAATGATGAAAAGAATAAATTATGGTCAATATTTCTCAATATCAAAACCAATCCTTTCCTTAAAACGATGACCATCAAACCACATTAGAAAATCCACAACTTTCATTGTGTGTGAAATCTACTCAAGATATCAAATCAAATGGCATGGCATCACCCTTCGTGCTTTTACTCTTGTCCTCACATGATAATGTAAATACAATGGCACTGCATCACCCTTCTTACTTTACTTTGTTCCTCACATGATAATATATATGAAATGGCACAACATCACCCTTCGTGCTTTACACTCTTCCTCACATAATAATGTATATGCAATGGCATGACATCACCCTTAGTGATTTACACTCTTCCTCACTGAGCATATATA
>ML440003.1:9126-46410 GCA_005239525.1 Nicotiana knightiana
AGATCATTTTACTTGCTTTCTAGGTTAGTTTATATTTTCACACTTAGTTATAAACATTTTCAAAACCAAAATTTATTTGTTTGGCATTGCGCGATAAGTGATAATTCTCTTACATTCCTAATCGCCTCCATATTGTTCTCTATGGGATTCGACCCTAACCTTGTTGGGTTACTATATTTGACATCGATCGCTTATACTAGTTTAAGGTGTAGTTTGAGCGTATCAGAGGCCAAAGTACAAATATAGCAAACAAGAAGGAAACACATGATCTTTACAAGTTAACAAGTAAGGCATGAATGACTAGCATGGTGGAAGGCTTAAACTAAGGTGCAACAGAATAGATACAACATGAGTATAATTATAAAAGCACTAAATTGGCATGGTATTTGCAAGTTAAGCAAGTAGAAGGTATGAGCAACACAACAACAATTGAGATGCAGATCATGACAGAACAATGGAAACAAATCACATCAAATCTATAATTATGACAATAACACTTCAAGGTAAAGACAAGAACATATACGCGGAAGACTGGTATCAAACATAATGCATGTCCCTTATCCTTGCCTGCACGGAAACACCCATCGTGCCATGACCTCACGATAACATACAAGCATAATGATATAAATGAAATGGCACGGCATCACCCTTCGCCTCTTGTGGTTTAGGTTGAAAATTTGGAAAATGAATCAAAAATTCGGTCTAAGTCATGTTTTTTTAGCTGCAGGTATCACATTTGCGAACAAAACTTCGCATTTGCAAATGAACAGTGTTTTTGCAATTGCCATAAATGGTTCGTAATTGCGGATGAATAGTGTTTTCGCAATTACTGATGAACAGTGTTTGGGTTCGCTATTGCGGATGAATAGTGTTTTTGCAATTGCCATAAAAGGTTCGCAATTGCGAATGAACAGTGTCGCACCAGAAACCAACAAAACTCAAACTTCTCCAAAATGATCTCAAACCAACCCGAAACTCATTCGGAACCTCTCGGACACAAACCACATATGAATTTCAAACATAAAACATGCTACGGACCTGCTTGCATAATCAAAACACTAAAAATATGTTGTCTTAACCCGATATTGACCATGGTCAAACTCCAAAATTTCTTAACTTTACTAGTCTCTCAATCAATGATCCAAAAATACACCCAAGCCCCTCGGGACTCCAAACCAAAAGTGCAGACCAGTCTAAACATATCATACAAACTTACTAGCGCAATCAAATCGCCAAAATAACACCTAGAACTAAAAATCGAACACCAAATCAAATGAATTTTCAAGAAAGCTTTGAAATTTCTAGTTTTAACACCGGACATCCAAATCATGTCAAACGGACTCCGTTTCCTACCAAATTTCACAGATAAGTCAAAAATATTATATTAGACCTGTACCGGGATCCGAAACCAAAATACGGACCCGATATCAACAATGCCAAAAATTCAATCAATTCTTAAAACATTAGATTTTTCAAACTTTTAACTTTTCAATAAAAATTCATAACTAAAAATAGGGACCTCGAAATTCGATTCTGGGCATATATCCAGATCTCATATTTCAATACGGACCCCCCGGGACCGTCAAAACACGGGTTCGATTTGTTTACTCAAAACATTAATCAAAGTTAACTAAAATTAACTTTTTAGGCAAAATTCTTGTTTAATCAGTTTTTTAGCATATAAGCCTCCCGGGTTAATACCTGGACTACGTACGCAAATTGAGGAAGTCCAGAATGAAGCTCTAAAGGCTTCGAAACATAGAGTTTGGTTCTAAATCACCGAGCGAAGTACAGATACTCAAAATGACCAATCGGGTCGTTACACGCCTATTATTACCCCCGGACTTCAGGATACCTTAGCACAGTTCCTGAGCATGTTTGGTACATTGGCTCAGGCGAGGTTGATTCCAGTTGCACCAGGTAGTGCACAGACCAGGGGAGGAGCTCAGAATCCTGCCGCCCACACTCCAGAGCAGCGAGTTCACGTTGTTCAGGTTCTAAGTGTCATGGTGGCAAAACATGTGGTTCTAGTTCAGGCTATGGTTAGGGAAACAACATTTGAAAAAGAACAACTTAGACTTGACAAGTACAAGAAGTACCACCCTCCTACCTTCAGTGGATTGGCATCAGATGACACTTAGGGTTTTCTTGAGGAGTGTCACTGCATTCTCCGTACTATGGGTATTTTGGAGATGAGCGAGGTTGCTTTTACTATGTTCCAGCTCTGGGGAGAAGCTTATCAGTGGTGGGGGAGTATGAGTTGGTTAGCCCGACCGAGGCATCTTCACTTACGTGGGTTAAGTTTTATGAGATGTTCTTGAGAGAGTTTGTGCCTCAGTCCCTTCGGGATGTATGGTGCGCGGACTTTGATCAGCTGCGCCAGAGCGCTATGTTAATATCAGAGTGTTCCATTAGATTCAGTTATTTGGCTAGACATTCACCTGCTTTGGTCGCTAATGTTAGAGAAGATGTCTGTAGATTCATTGAGGGGCTCAGGCACGATACTCAGTTCAGCATAGCTCGGAAGTTGGAGTCGGATGTTTTATTTCAGTGGGTGGTAGGGATTGCTCGCCGATATGAGGACATATGGGATCAGGAGAGAGAAGGCAGGCGGGGCCAGGAGAGAGAGGTTAAGATAGGTTAGGAGAGAGAGGACAAGGAGGCTAGGAGGCCTCGTAGATCGGAGAGATCTACTAGTCCTTATTTTGGAGGCAGGGTACAGCATGGTAGGGGTTTTGTAGGTCAGCCAGTTCAATTTGCACCTCTGGCTTCGCACGGTGTTTCGGGTACTCATGGGTCTCAAAGTACCCGTATTACACAGTTTACACAGCCACGTGAGTAGAGAGGTTTCTTTGAGTGTTGAGATACCAACCACATGGTGAGAGATTGTCCCAGAATCCGGACATATTTGTTACAGCGAGGTATTCAGGCGAGTAGAGGGAGCCCAAGAGGGGGAGGCCCGGCATGTTGATGTGTTTCATATAGTAGGCTTGAGGTCGATGCGCCATATGATGTCATTCAGGCATGATTTTGATTTGTTATAGAAGGGCACCATTCATATTTTGTTTCGGTTATGCTTATCAGGGAGAGTTCCCTTATTTGTTTCTTCACTTATAGGACAGTTTCATGATTAATACTTTGCTTATGTGTTTACCCTTGTTGGGGGACTCTATGAGTGGTAGCTTGTGTCTATCACTTTGTTTTTATTCATTATTGAGAGTTACGAGACTAGAAGTGAATTCCTATTGTCCATTTCAGTAGGTTTTGATGTGATTTCTAAGTAATTTGGTTACGATTGTAATTTAGATACTCTATAAGGGGTGAGAGTTCAGTAAGTGTTATGATTTTATTGGCATAATTGAGTTAGTGGAAAGTTACAATTTTTATGATGTGTATTCAACTTATGATTCAGAGTTGATGGTGAGATCCTCGCGATTTCATCTGATTTGATATGTTTGAGTCGGGCTGTGTGCCACTGTAGAAGTTATATCAGGATGAGATCCTTATGATTTGTTCATATACTTTGATTTTTCCTTGTAAATTTATTCGTAGAATGGTACTGATAGAGTGTTGTACATGCCGGGCTTGTTTGATAGTTCGCCTATGTGTTTTTCCTTACATATTCAGTAATTTTCGTGTTGTGCTCATTGAGTTTTAGTTCGCGTGGTGTGTGCTCAATTGCGTTAGATGTGACTTATTGATCTGGGTGTATAGTTATGAGGTCTTCGTGTTTATTGCATCATTGTCAGTGTTGTGGAGGTTTGAAATAGGGTTCTAACGGATATGGGGCTAACTGCCAATGCTGGGTTTTGATTATGAGCAGCTATTGTGATCAGGAATGTTATTATGGGCCTATGTGTGATGTGTCACTTGGCGTGGTTGTACTTTATGGGTGTATCCATAAGTGGTTACAGCTGGTTGAGGCCGATACTGGGTGTGAGTGTGTAAATCGGGTCTTTATGCAGACAAGCAAATGGTGGAAAAGTTGACTCTAAGGCTTATTAGTGTTGGTTGAAGGGATAAATTACAGTTGAGATGGTGTCATCAGGCTTATGTGGATTGGGGTGACGTGGGGTCACCCGGGGGTGTATGTTGGAAATGTACATTTAGTGATTTGATGACTTCGAGGCAATTTTTGGCACGTTTAAGGACAAATATTTGTTTAAGATGGAGAATTTGTAACGACCCGACCAGCAATTTTGAGAATTTATGTCCCGTTTGGCGGCATAAGGTCTTGAGCATCTTTGTATTATGTGTATTGACTTGCGTGCTTGGTCGAGTTCAGTTACCGGATGATTCAGAGTCAAATTGGAAGAAGGATTCGAGTTTTGGAAGCTTAAGCAGTAAGAGTTGACCGGAATTTGACTTTTGTTTAAACGACTCTAGAATAGGTTTTTGATGATTTCAACAGCTTCGTATGGTAATTTTAGACTTAGGTGTGCATCTGGTTATGGATTTGGAGGTTCGTAGGGTAATTTGGAACATTTCAGCGAAAAGATGGAAAAGTTGAAGTTTGGAAGGTTGAGAGGTTTGACCAAGAGTTGACCTTGGTGATATCGGGGTCAGAATGAAGTTCCGAGAGTTTGAAAATCTCTGTTATGTCATTCAAGACTTTCCTGCAAAATTAGATGTCATTCTGGGTTGATTTGATAGGTTTCGACGCGAGTTTTAGAAGTTGGAAGATTTGAAAGTTCATGAGTTCGATTGACGGTACAATTTGTAGTTTCAACGTTGTTTAATGTGATTGGAGACCACGAGCGAGTCTGTGTTAGGTTATGGAACCTGTTAGTATGCTTGGACGGGGTGGGGTCATGGGGGCCCCGAGTGTGTTTCGGACGAGTTGCAGATGGTTTTCATGCTGGTGAACATGTATGAGTTCTGGTGTAATCACACCTACGGACCCTAGGCAAATGTGCCATGGTCGCAAGTGCGAAGATAAAGACGCAGAAGCGTGAAGGGTTGAGCTTGGCAGTCTCCACAGTTGCGGAAAGTTGGTGCGCATCTACGGCGTCGCAGAAGCGGATTCTTGGGCGTAGAGGCATGTTGGAGCGCATATGCAATTTGAGCATGCGAACCCACGGTTGTGCAGAAGCTGTAGGATGTCCACAGGTGCAAGGGCGAAGCTGGTCAATGGTCTTCGCAGATGCGATTCTTTTGTCGCAGAAATGGATAATTATGTTGCAGGTGCGGTCATTCCTGGGCAGAGAGTTTATATTCGAGGGTTTTGCCATTTTCTCCATATTTTGAATTTTAGATCTCGATTTTGGAAGATTTTTAATGGGGTTTCAAGCCAATCATTGGAGTAAGTGTTCTTTACCTAGAATTTGTTATATTCCATGATTCTATCTTTAATTTAATCTTATAACTTGTGTCTTCGGTTGAGGAAAAATGGAGATTTTTGAAGGAAACTCTCAAAATGTAAAATTATTATTTGAGGGACGAAATGGTGTCAGAATTTGATAATTTTCGTATGGTTGAACTCGTATCATAATGGATATTCGGGTCTTGTGAAATTTGTCAGGTTCTGAAGTGCGGGTCCGGGGGTCGACTTTTGGGTTGATTTTTAGATTTTGATAAAGGTTGAGGCTTTATGATCTGGAATAGTGTCTTATGAGTTTTATTTATGCTTTGAAGTTATTATGGCTAGATTTGAGTCGTTCAGAGGTTATTTCATCCGAGAAGTTCATTTTAGAGTATTGGTCCGTCTATTTTGAGGTAAGTATTGTGCCTAACTTTGTGTGGGGAACTACCCCTTAGGATTTGAGTCTTCTATGCTAATTGTATCATGTGAAGTTTGTGTACGCGAGGTGACGAGTACGTGCTTGGGCTTATTTGTGGAAAGTTTACCGTTTATGGTTCTTAGGTCCTTGTATTCACTGAGTATGAAATTGTTTTGTTATGATTAAGTTTTCTTAATTACTAGTTTCACCTCTACCTGCTTTAATTGGAATTAATTGCATGACTTAACTGTAGTTGTTACCTTTTCTTTTTCAATGATATCCCTCCCTATTCGCTTCTCCTGAATTGAAAGTATAATTATCTCCTTTGTAATTGTTCATCCTTAATTGAGGTTATGATTATCTCTCCGCTGCCTACCTTTAACTGAATTTGTTGTATCTCTTTCGTAATTTCTCAACCTTAAAAAAAGTCAAGGACTTATCCTTATTTAGAATTATTGACTCGTGATATATATCTTATTGTGGAACTGTACTTTGTGGGACCGTTGTTACATATTATTTTCTTCCTTGTTGAGTTGTCCTTATTATGACTAGTATTCTCTATTGTGGTGATTCCTTGTGAACTAGTTCTACCATTTCTTTTTGATCGGAAGTTCTTGAGTTGATTTATTTTCCATACTCTTGTATTATTGTCATTGTTGTTTTTGGACTTGTTGTTGTGATGCACGAGGTTTTTGCTGTGTGTTTGTTATTGTGATGCACGATGTTTCTGCCGTGCAGGTATTATTTTGTTGCATGAGGTTTCTGTCGTGCTATTGTTACTATTGATATTTTCATATGCTACATGACAAGTTGGTCTATATATGTGGGTTGTGCATGTGGAGAGGCAAGGTGGAAACATTATTATGCACGTGTGGCGAGATAAGGCGGGCATTTACTTTATTAATTATGCACGTGGTGACACAAGGTGGGCTATATCATGGTTGATTTATGATGACTTGTGATAGCGTGGGGGAATTCTTGTTGTTGATATTTTTTTAGTGGCGCACTTACCTATGCGAGTTTTATCTTGTGGAATATTGTGGGAAGAGATTTTACGTGCTGTCCATTTTCTCTATACTTACTAGCTGGCATGAACTATATTAGAACATTTGCACAAGGATACACGTAGTTAATCACTCTTATCGGTTAAGAGGATGGATCTTGATATTTTTGAGTATTGATGCACACCCTTGTTTACTTTCCTTCCTATTCGAGAGCGGCTCTATTGGCACGTGAGTCGTTAATGCGGTTATAAGATTATAATGACCGCACAAGATGCCAAGTGGTTAGGGTTCCGGAATTGGGACCCGTGAAAATGTGGATATTCTGAGGTCCGGTACATCGTGGGGGTTATTGGCTAAATTTTGGTGTGAAAGCGGTCATTTTTGTTGAGTTTCTACATGCCTTTCCTTTATATGTGATCACCAGATTTAAACTATGTTCCGTTCATTCTACTGTGTCAATATTACGGTGTTATGTTGTTAGTTGTTGCTTTCCTTTTCTTACGTCAGTTACCTTATTATTTGTCATTATGCGTAGTCTTTGTATAGTCGTACTCTGTTGTTTCTACTCTTATACTTGTCCAGGTTTTCTAGCCCAGTAGGTGTCTTGAATGTCCCTCGTCACTACTTCACTGAGGTTAGTCTTGATTCTTGCTGGGTACCGTTGTGGTCTACTCATATTACATTTTGCATATTTTTTTGCAGATCCAGGTATTGCAGAGTCAGTCGATCTTTACCTAGATGTACAAATTTTGTGGTGAAGACTCAAGGTAAACCTGCTGTTGCTTTCGCAAGCTTCGAAGTCACCTTCTGATTTTGTATTTACACTGTTTACCCTTATTTTGAAATAGTTGTTTTTGGAGGTTTTCTAGCAAACTCTGTAGAGCTTATGACATGTACTACCGGTTTGGGATTTGTAAGATTTTATAGATATTTCTATTCTGTAATTGTCATATGTTAGTTTAACTATTGTTATTATTCAGTTAATGTTAGGCTTACCTAGTCCCTAAGACTAGGTGCTATCACAACAACCAACGGAGGATAAATTGGGTTGTGACATATACTAATATTTTTTGGTTGAGTATATGTATATTAATTTTGTGTATTCACCAGATTATGGCACCTGATAAGCAATGGATGAAGCTTATTCATGATCGACTTGATAACGCTTACATACTTGTGTTGGAGAACATTCTGGATTATGCTTTTAAAAGATTGGAAGAAACACGTGAAATATGTTGTCCATGCGTCAAATGCTGTAATGCAATTTCAGGAACACGTGAGCTGGTCAGGTCACATTTAATAGTACACGAAATAGTCCAAATTTATACCCTTTGGTATCCCACTTTTGAAGGAGACAATATGTATAATGTTAGTGATGGGCTGTTCGAGGAGGAACCAAATATTGAAGCAAAAAGATTCTATAGGATCTTAAAGGATTTTGAGCATCTATGATACCAAGATTCAAAAGTTTCTAAACTTTCTACTTTGGTAAAGTTGCTTCATATTAAAAGTATTGGTAGTTGGAGTAATGCATCATTTATCCCCGGATGGATCAAGCTTTCCAGATTCATATAACGAAGAAAAGAAGGTAATCCGGCACCTAAGGCTTTCTTACAAGAAGATTGATGCATGTAAGAATGATTGTATGTTTTAATGGAAGGCTGATAAGTCTCTTGGGTCTTGAAAATTTTGTGGTGCATCTATATGGGAAGAAGATAAACGTAGTGGGAAAACCAAATTTAAAGTGGGAAAAAGATACCATACAAGATTTTACGTTATTTTCCTTTAAATCCAAGACTTAAAAGATTATTTTTGTCCTCGAAAGTATCTTCTCTGATGATATTGAATCATCACAAAAGAGTTGATGATGGAAAAATGAGACACCCAGTTGATTCAATTGCGTGGAAAACATTTGATTAACTTCATCAATCTTTTGCATCCGAGCCTCATAATATTCCACTTGGAATTGCTAGCGATGGTTTTCAACCATTTGGAAATTCCAAAACTCCATATAGAATTAGGCATGTGGTACTTATTCCTTATAATTTACCAATTTGGCTATGCATGAAGAAAGAAAATTTTATTTTGTCGATGATTATTCCAGGTCCAGGGAGTCCCGGGGATGCTATTAATGTTTATCTCAAGACTTTGATAGAGGAATTAAAGAAAATGTGGAAATGTGGAGTGGAGACCTTTGATGCGTCAATAAAACAAAACTTTACATTGCATGCTTCTTTATTATGGACCATTAATGACTTTCCAGCATATGCAAATTTGTCTGGATGGAGCACAAAGGAAAAACTATCATGCCCATGTTGCAATAAATAAACTCACTCAATTAGGTTACAAAATTGTAAAAACAAAAGTACTATATACACATTATCTCCTTAAGAGAAGCTCAAATTTTTCAGTTTCTTGAAGAACTTAAAGGTCCCACATGGATTTTCATCAAATATTTCCCAGTGTGCCAACCTTAAAGATCGCAGAATTTCAGGTTTAAAAAGTCATGATTGCCATTTTCTTTTATAATATTTACTCTCACTTGATCTACAGAGTATGCTATGCAAATTTGTGTGTGAACCACTTATTTATTAGCCTTTGTTTTTCAACATGCTTCGATCCAAATGTTTAAGTGTGGATGAATTAGATCAGATAGATGCCTAAATCTCAATAACTGAGTGTAAGCTAGAAAAAGTCTTCCCTCCTACATTTTTTGATGTCATGGAGTACTTGACAATTCATTTAGCTAATGAAGCTAAGATTTCTGGACCTTCTCAATATCAATGGATGTATCCAAGTGAGCGATATGTATATATATTTTATGAAACCATTTATTCGTAATAGGGCTTACACAAAATATTGTATTGTAGAGGGATATTTAGCAGCTGAATGTATGACTTTATGTTCAAGGTACATACATACAACGGAAACAAAGTTTAATCGCCTTGAACGAAATTATCATGGTGGTATTATAGAATCTGATGGGGGTTTAACAATTTTCTGTCAACCCGGAAGTACTTTAAGAGGTGGCAATACTCACAAACTTGATTCAAGTGAACTGATGCAAGCACAGTTTTATATTTTAAAGAATTGCAATGAAACTCAACCATTTCTCGAGTAAGTAATGACTTATTTCAATAATTTACTTTTATATACTTCTCTATTTTTTTTTTCCATTAAAATGACATGTTGGTATGCTTTTATTATATGTATAAAGTTTTCACTAATTCCAGTTGATACCTCTCAAGAAAATTTTGATAGGCAATTCATTAGTTGGTTAAAAGAAAAGGTGAGTACTAGTTAACAGTAATATTTTTCAAACCAATTATATAAATATTATTTGTTAAACTATATGCTTGATCTTGATAGGTTGCAGGATTACACAAAAGCAATGATAATAAGAAAATGGAAGATTTGCTCTTATTGTCACGTGGGCCCACGACATATGTGAAAAGTCATCGTGGCTACCTTATTAATGGACACGGGTTTCACGTGCAAGATTAAGATAAAGGATTGAGAACTCAGAACTGTGGGGCGGTTGTAGTTGGAGAGACAGATTAAGAGAATAAGAACATTTATTACTATGGATAACTAACAAATATTCTAGAATTATAATTTATTAGTGGAGGAAGAATAATTTTATTTTGATGTATGTGGTTTGATGTGTATGACCAAGAAATGGGAGTTAAAATAGATTAACATGTCTTTGTATGTGTTAACCGCCATCGGTTTTTGAAAACTACCGAGCCTTTTTACGTTGACGATCTTTCCAATAAAGGTTGGCATGTTTTATGAAAGGTTCAACCTCGTGATACTTTTGAGGTTACTCAAAAAAATATTTATTATTTAGAGGAGTTAGATATTTTTCACAACTGAAAAGAAAAAGAACTCATGGAGGGGATATTTATCAACTCCTTTATTTAATTAGGCAACTCAATTGTGATAAGGGAAGTTTTGTACTGGATTCCATTTGATTTACAAGTTTAGAAAAGGTTTGTATTTTCTAAGACTATACCAGTGAATTTTCTCGTAACTGATTATATGCTCTTATATGATGAATCTGACTTGCTAAATATTTATTTATCTCCAAGTTTCTTTGTGTCATGTTTCTGCAAATTTTCTTTATTACTGTTGCCTATTTCCATCTAACTTCCTAACTTCGTTCAAAGACCTTCATATGTTCATATATGATAAAATTGGCATGATAGACATCTGTTACTCAATTTTGTTTTTGCTAGGTTGACATAAATTCATCAAAATATCAGAAGTATAAAATGGAATCAAGTTCAAAGACTATTAAACATGTGTACGTTCCACCTGGTACCTTAGCAAGGGGACAAGAGCAAAGCTTCATAGCATTGGGTTCTGTAAAAATAAAAACGAGGTTTGACTGGCAAACGTAAAGCTTTTAATGTATTAGCTTCTGATCAGAAAAAGTTAACTCATAATAATAGTCTTGCACCTCCTAGTTTCGATCAAATATTGGAATGTGATACTCCCTTTCCTCATGCAGAAGAATAAGAGATACAGGGCACTCGGAGAAGTGAAATAAGTATTTTATTATCTCAAGCTATAAGATTTTTTTATTGTTATTGTACAAGAACTATTTTTATATTTGACTTTGTTTACCCATTGAATTGGATAACAATTAAATTTATAAATGGTATTAAGGATATATGATTTCACTTGGAACAAATTGATGAATATGAGATTTAATGCTAGAAATTGACTATGAAATAAATCAAACCAATGTAAAATGCAGCTTGGCCCTCGAGCTTGATCGCCCTCGAACCAAATGAATGTATAATTGAAAAAGATGAACTGAGCAACAGAATAAAAGAACTTACAAGAGATAATGTATTGTATTGCTTTGTTATGCGTGAACGTGATGCTTACAAATGATTAGAACCCCCATATATATAGTAGAAGACTACTTATGGTACAATTATAATATAGAAGAAAATCTCATGATTGGCTAAATAACCATTCTTTATTTGATTCCTACCGAGATTTTCGCCATGATCCTCGCCCAGTCACGGATATCTTGGCTTTCCATTAGTAGGATTTCTTCGGTCTCGCTTGATGTCTATCCCGTTTAGTCTCGATCCTGGCTGGTCTCGATCTTAATTGGTCCTTCGAATCTCGAGCTTGGTACGACATCTTCATATCTCGCTCTGATATAACACGGGACCAATCCTTAGCCTACCATCCTAGTCTCGATTAATCGTACAGGATCGGGTGAGCCTTATTTATACCATATACAGATAGTCCCCTTATTTTTTGGAGTGTAATGACAAGAAACCAGTTGAGTGTCGGAACTTCACCCTGATTTTCCATGACGTAAGCACCATGATGTAAGCGACAGAGGTGACCAAAACGTCCCATCAGTTCAGTAACCAAAGCATTAAATGTCGGTCGGGCATTGGTCAGCCACTAGGCGACTCTGAACTGTCACCTTCAACCTATAAAACTTCGGTTCTTTCATCATTCAAACTTTTACAACCATTAACTTCTCTGCTTTTGATCTCAAAGTACTCTTGCTTCTCACTTCTCATACCCAATTTTTCTATTGTCGACGGTTGTCGACTTTAAAATAGAGAAGACCCCTTCCGTACCGGGTCGGTGTGAACCGATGTCAAGGTACATTTGCACCATCGCCGAGGGCCTCCTTGATAAGGTTAAAGAGGATTGAAACTAGGTAAACAAGGACGTGGTCATTACTTCCCCTGATGAATCGATCACCACATATGTAGAGGAGTACTTATTTGTTTACACTTACCCCTTCACATTCAGCCAGCCCCCTAGATCCCGTAATAGTGGCCTTCTGCAAAAGATACAATGTTGCCTTGGGCCAGATTCACCAATCGTTCTGGGGGATCATTGTCCTCCTCCGTTTCTTCTCAAGTAAAATCGAGGGTTGTTCCTTTTTAACCTCGATCATCTAATGCGTTTATACAGTCTCGGAATATATTGACGGTTAATCTAGTTCTTGCGTCAGCAAAGCCCCGTTCTCCAGCCTTGACGAGACCCGTGACCGGGTTTGGATGGGTAGGTTTGTCTGAATAAGGACATCGGAATTGATCCCTCCCGATGATATGCCCTTCCCGGATAACTGGAATTTTAATAGTAAGTATATTTTCCTTGAGTTCTCATTCTTCCATTCCTATTTTCTTCGATCGTTGCTTACCTTTACTTTGTTATTGCAGTTATGGCCCAGATGTCGGACCCGATTTTGGAGTTAAGATGATTGATTAAGAACCTGGTGTCTAAGAGGCCCTACTCCGAACGGGCTTGGATAGAGATTTCCAAGGGCCGATGGGAGGCTTGTCACCACAGTAAGCTTTCTCTTTCTATTTGTTTTTCACTTCAAAAATTTTCCTTTCTTAGTTAACTTGCTTCCCTTCCTTTGCAGGTCTCACAAAATATGTCCTGATGAAACCTGCTAGCGGCAATGAAGAAATCCTCCCTCAACCATTTGCTAGGACGTTCAAGGAGAAAACAAGAAAAAGGGCCCTAAGTACGTTGGGCTCGGAAAAGAAGAGGCCGATGAAGAAGCCACACAAGCCTAAAGGAAATATTATTTCCCTATCCGTGGAGTCAGTTCAATGACTAAGGAATGAGTCGAAAGAGGAAGAAGAAGAGATCGGGTTGGTGTCTCACCCGAGGGTTTCCGTTTTATCATGGAAGTCCTCTAAATCGGAGGCAGTCAATGAAGGAGCTTCGACCGAGGTTCCTGAGCCGGAAGCCATCCCATCCCCATCGAAGGTGCGAGAAGTAGAGCTTTAAAGAAAGACTCCTCAAGCATCAGAAGAGGTTCGTGGGGTCGAACCTACTGTTGTCAACATCTCGGATTCGCCCCAAATTTCTGATGCTATGATTCAATAAGTAAACATGTTAGACGGGCAACGGGTGGATCTACACAGCTTTTTTGATGGGATCGAGGCGACCACTTTTGAAGAGATCCCTGGTTTGGTGACCTATCGGTGCTGTAGAAGGTGTCATCGATGGGGACAACTGAGTCTCCATCAAGCTCGAAGCTGGTAGATCAGTTTCCATCCCCAAGTGTCGATCTCAACTGCAAACGACATTTAGTGTTGACCTTCCTTGAAGATGCTCGGGTTTTCTCCTCCCTGGTCGAGGTCGCCAGTTATCTGAGGGGCCTAGTGACTGGAGAGGACCAGGGGGTGATGGTTTCCGTGGGGACCGCTTGCCTGTTCAATGAGGCTCAACATGCATTAAATTGAGCAACCTTCGAAATCTATTTCGTACTCATTTTTTACTTGTAGTTTATTCTTAACTCTTTTTTCTTCTTTATTTTGTAGGCTATAGTGTTGCACCATGAATCCTTTGCGAGAGTCTGAGAGGAGCACAAGCCGAAGTCCGGGGCCTTTTTAAGAAGAACAATACTTATCGGCTCCTCGGCGAAAGACTTCAGGCCGATCTGGTCATATCTCGGGAGGAACATACCGACATGGCCGAATATGTATTCTGAATGCTCCACGATAGTGATGCTGAGATGGAGATAACAACTAACGATCCAATTCTACAGATCCGATAGAGGCTCGAGAAAATCGACCAGCTCAGAAAGCAAGTGGACAACGTTCGGGCCGAGGGCGACGTCTTCAAAGGGAGCATGGACATCTTGGCTGCTATGAAGGATGTCATTCAGGATTAGTTGGAATCGGCCGAGACTCAGCTTCGAGCTGAAAAAGATAAGAACTAGGTACAAACTAAGAATATCAGGGAGATCCAATCCCAGCTAGACTCGGTTAGTAGCAAACTCGAGGAGGCCAAATATGAGGTAGTCAAGGCCGGCATCCAGTTCAATGAAAAGGTGGCCCAGTTCAAAGTTGATGTCAAATCCATCCAAACTAAAGCCAGGAGCATGATCGATCATGTGAAATTACAAGCTCGAAAGGAGGCCCTAAAATAAGCTCAAGCCCAAGATTTGAATATCGCGGTTGAGGTTGATAACGCCAGAGATAAAGAGCACCAGGCTCGGATATTGGCGTTCCCCGAGGATGACTCCGATGAGCAAGAAGAGGATCTCAAGGATGAGGATGTCGTTTCCGACGAAGACCAAGCTCCATAGGCCTTAGTATTTTTGCTCTTTTCTTTTGCATTTACCTTTTCTTCGGGGCCACTTTCGAGTTGTTTGTAAAGGACTTTGATCGGGATATGCTGCCCTTGTAAATGATTTTGACATATATAAGAATTTTCTTCCTTGTGAAATTGTGTTCATTTTCTTCATTTCTGCCTTATGAAATTCTATTATAAGGTTCGAGATTTAGGCAATTCGACCGAGATCGAACTAGTATATTTTTACGATTGAGTAAGTTCTTGCTCGAACTTGAAGTAAGATAACCCTTAGTTTTTTTATTTGAGTGAGGATGGTCTCTCGAACTCAAAGCAGAAACAACCCTTAGGCTTTTGTACTAGGCCGATACGGTCTTTATAAAAGATTGTTTATGCCTTTCTCCCCTTTTCGGATTGAAAAAGTTTTTTATCATTTGTATTTGTAAAATTTTTAATGCCTTAGCATGAAAATTAGAATTTGTTCAAGAGTTCGAACAAGTTTGTTCTCATTAGATTTTCTGAGGCTTCACGTGAAGTAATTTTCTTGCAACAAAGTTGACATTCGAGGGCAATGCCCCCCAGTATTTGAGGTTGATTGTAAAGAAGCCTCGGATGCTGTTGAATTGTTCTTAGTTAGCATGATCAATGGTTGCCTAATTAAAACCTCGCTGGAAAAACCCTTTGGGAAAAAATCGGTCTAAGAGAAAAAGAGTTCAACGCGTGATTTCAGACCTAAAAACTTCGTGTTTGAAGAATCCATCGTTGTTTCTGATCGAACACCTACAAGAGTAAGTTTAAAACTATAAATGAAAATTTAAGGGTCGTACCTTATCAGTAGTATCGTTTGAGGAGCGATAAGTTCCAATTGCTCGGTAATTGTTCGCCGTTCATCGTGTCGAGCTTGTAGGATCCTTTTCTGATGACTTTAAGGACCGGATATGGTCCTTCCCATTTCGGACCCTGTTTCCCTTTATTCGGATTTCGAATGTTGAGGGTGATTTTTCTTAGAACAAATCCCCCGATGTTAAAATGTCAAATAATGGTTGTTCGATTGTAGTAACTTTCGATCAACTATTTTTGTGCAGCCAATCGAACGAGGGTGGCTTCGCGTCTTTTGTCCAATAACTCTAGGCTCGTATTCATGGCCTTATGATTTGATTCTTCTGTTGCATATTGGAAACTGAGGGTAGGTTCTCCGACCTTGACCGGGATAAGAGCTACGGCGCCATAGACTAGCGAGAACAGCATTGCTCCCGTACTATACTTCAATGTTGTGTGGTATGCCCAAAGAACCTCGGGCAGTATCTCTCTCCACTTTCCTTTGGCATCGGAAAACCTCTTCTTAAGATTTTGAATAATGGTTTTGTGGTCGATTCAGCTTGTCCGTTCCCACTGGGATGATTAGGTGTCGATAAAATTCTTTTGATCTTGTGATCCTCAAGAAATTTAGTCACTTTGCTGGTGATGAATTGCTTTTATTATCACATACGATCTCGACAAGCATCCCAAATTGACATATAATTTGGTCCCAAGTGAAGTCTATGACTTCCTTTTCTCTGACTTTCTCGAAAGCCTGTACTTCAACCTACTTAGAAAAATAATCAGTTATAAATAAAATAAACTGAGTTTTACATGGGGCTGATGGAAGAGGGACGATGATGTCCATTCCCCATTTCATGAACGACCATGAGGATAAGACCGAGTGGAGATGCTCTCCGGACTTTGTAGGATAAGTCACTAACCCTCCTAAGCACTTTAATACACCACACTTCACTTTCAAGAACATTCTTGTCATGACCAATGTTTTGCCGTGAAACCATACACAATTAAACCCTTCTTCATTAAGCACATCAAAACATATATACTCACTAGCCCGGATAAAGATATATGAGGTGTCGTTCATTTTTCTTTCTTTTTTTCTTTCTTTTTTTCTCTTTTTTTTACACTCTCCTAATTTGGTATTTCTAGCTAGTAAGGCTTTTAAATACAAGTGCACCTTTTTGGTCTTTCTAGGGTTCCACTTAAAATCTACACAATCTCTTTCTTTACTCTTTCAACGGCTTAAGTGCTTTCAGAGATAAAGGATAAAATAGATATGATTTAGAACAAAATTGGGGTTGGCTTGTAATGTGGGTGCCAAAAGAAAAGGGTCTACATGCTCAAAAGGGCTGACTACGAATAATGTTATCAATGGTAGGCAAATAGCCTCAAGGCTCAACCAAAGAAATGCCTATATCATTTCCTCAACTCACAAGACTTAATAATTTCGCTTCGACTCACACACGGGAAAAATTCTAGACTAACAAGGGATGGCATAGAGTACAACAAAAATCTCACCTCACACAATGCACATGACTTACTCGGGACGGCTTAGACCCGGCTCTCAAGTTAAAACAACTAGCATCGTCATCATATAATCTAAACACTAGGAAGTAACAACAGAAGTCAATAAACGAGCCCAAGCGTCAAAAGGAAGTCACACATATTCCCAATTCATATAGTCACAATAATCAAGAATAAGGTACTGATAAAAAATTCTCCACCTCTAAGCCCCAACATAAAACATGTCAAAAAACATAGATACTCAAGTTCTTCCAATTCCATTATCAGTTGAAAGAAACTCTTTTTATATTTTTCTTTAGACTTTAAACCCTCAAGAAAACTACTAGGAAGTCCATCATAAGGAAAAGTCCAAAACCTTTTGAAAATTCTACCTACAAAAACTTACCCGGTTCAAAGATTCATCCCTTGGAAAAAAATCGTGGCCATAAGAAAAACTAAGAGGGATTATTTCTACCTAATTATTATTTTTATTTTTTCCAACACACATAAAATAATACAACTAAAATAGCATAGGAAAGCACACAAACATCCCTTTTACCCCACACTTAAAATTGTGCATTGTCCCCAATACATGCCCAAAAATACAAGAGGGTAAAAGGAGCTCCCTGGTAGGCCAAAGGCTGAAGCATTAGCAGCTCATGGGGTACTCAGACTTCTCCTAGGCATGATCCTTTGTGCGGGCACCTCACACTTAGTTCTAACCATCCAGGTTGTTGTTCCATCCTTCCAATAGCTTTTTCTTCCCATGCTCCTAAAAAATAAAAAACGACACTACTAAAATAATACAAATAAAAAAAAATAAAAAATAAAAAAAGAAGTAAAGTTGGGTTGCCTCCCAACAAGCGCCTGATTTAACATCGCGGCATGACATGAATCACTTTCTGCCTTCACTTCGAACTTATGAATTGGACCCCAAGTTTTAATTCTGCTCTATGATCATGCTCTTGGGACAATACAAATTGTTACGAGCCAAAAATTAAATGATTCTTTATGCACTTTTTGGGTTTCAACCGAGTGTTACTTTGCATAACTGGCCTTGAAAATTTCATAATATAGGGCTCATCTGCCTCATCCTTTGACTCTTGCATTGGCCCATACTAATCAATTTCCATTTCACCATATGAACATAATGTAGAGAAGTATTTGGAATTTGGTCCAATGCGCTCAAATATAGGAACTTCAAGATTGTCAACCTCCCCAAAACCAATCACACTAGAGTGAACTAAATTTGCATCTTCAACATCCCTGGTTAACTCTAGTATTACTTCTTCAACATCGGCATCCTCAAATTTTAGTTGGTTAGATTTTTGGTGTTCTACACCGGCCTCTTCCATTAGAATCTCAATTTTGGTATCTAGTACATGCTCTTCTTGGCTACTATCCACAATATTAGCTTGTTGAGCATATTAAATGCTTCAACTATTTGACTCGCTTGTGCCTCCAGGTTGCGAATAGTAGCATCTTGCCTTTGTATGTGCAGTTATTTCTCATTATTTTGTTCCACAAGGCACCTTAGAATATTCTTGATCTATTTAAGGTCATCATCACTGGGTTCTTTGTTCCTATTAACTTCACAAGAAAAAGAAGATCCATCAAAGTAAAGAGTTGGGGGAAGATAAGAAATATAAGCACAACCATGAAAGTGACCATCTTGACCACCACACATATCACATACATTCCACGCATAAGATTGAGTTGGTGCACATAACTCGCTCCTGGGAATATTTTGAAAATTTTGCCACATGTGGTTTCCTCCATAATATGCATAAGGAGGATCAAAAGTAGAATTACCAATATCAAAAGTCTCATAATTCCAAGATGTTATGTCTCTTAAGTCAAAAATAAAAAAATTTAAAAAAATAATCAAATACAAGAAAAAAAATAAAATTTTAAACTTGCAACCTAGAAATATGTACACCTACAGTTACACCGTTAGTTCCCCCGGAAATGGCGCCAAAATTTGATCAAGCCCAACTCTAGTCCTAAAAAGGATAAGTGGTCGCTACAAATATAATCCGATCTAAAAATCCGGAGTTGAATCCCACAGAGAACTAAGGTTTCACTATAACTGTTCAATATCACTAATAATGCAAGCTCGAACAATTCCTAAGTTATAAGTATTGAGATTCTTATATCTAACTAATTAACTAAGAAACTAAAGCAGTAAATTAACAACTAAAGATACTAAGGGTTGGAGATTAAATTAAGGAGGTCTAGAGTTATGATTTCCTCAAATGTTAGAATCCTTCTTATGTTTGTTAGAATTTTGCCTACGTAATCTCTATTGATCGTGAGCACGTGAGGTGCCGTAGTTTTCTCTCGAGCAACTACAACAATTTACTAGACATATTCTCTCGAACTACGCTAGCTGACTTTATCTAACCGCTCACTATGACCACGTCAAGGCTTTGTTATTTATAAACTTACCTTTAAAGATGATGTATAGATTTCTCATATAAGTTAGGAGTGATGTTGTTCAAAAACCACCGAAATATATATCCTTTCTCAAGCAACACGTAATAAATTGGCACAGTCAATCGATGGCCATTCAATCAACTGAAATAAGCACGTAGTTGAACAAGTAGATAAATCCAAAGGTTAAATTATATTAAAACATAACAAGAATTCATCCTCCAAGAGGTTCCGTAAAAACTCTGGATACTAAATTAGTTACTCATAATAGTATGTAAAAACTAAAATACTAAAAGTCATAACCAACAATGAAAAATAGGAAGAAGAAAGGAAAATCTTTTGCTTAAATCTTCCTCCTTGCTCCTAGCGTATTATTGCCTCTTTGGGTCTTGTCTTACCCTAGAGTAGTGTCTCCCCCCTTCAAAAGGACGTTTTATGATGTATTTATATCAATAAGGGTTGATGTGGGGCGTCATTGATCTCTCCTAATTCGAAAAGGACACGCTGAGTCGCGTGCCAGAGTTGGTGCAACGCGCGACTTCTGGGACTCTCCTAGTTATTTCTTCTTTTTCTTTGTTCTTTCACGTGCCAGGTCCTATGGAAACTTCCATACTTTGCTCTTTTTTGTTCATCTCCTAGTCCATTTTGTTCCTACTATCACACAGAACACCAATTGTGGCACGCTCCCAGGTCTTGCATCTTTACTCTTCTTGCATCAAATCATCCAATTCTTCCAACTTCCACCAAAATTCATTCTTACACACAATAAACATGTAATAAGCATATTCTATGTTTATAAACATGTAATCTCCCACAACTCACATAAGAAATAATATGCAAACAGACTCAAAAACATGCATGTTTCATCATTTATCAATAATCTACGCACATTCTAAGTTTATTTCCCTTCTTAGGCACTATCACTATGTTTGCTAACCATTCGGGATATTTTACCTCCCGGATGGACCCTATTTTAAGAAGTTTGGTTACCTCGTCCTTGATGA
The DNA here is from genome assembly GCA_005239525.1 of Nicotiana knightiana. NCBI lineage: Eukaryota > Viridiplantae > Streptophyta > Magnoliopsida > Solanales > Solanaceae > Nicotiana > Nicotiana knightiana. Next base: position 29,686 of record ML440003.1, read on the forward strand.
ATGCATGCTTAACCTCAGATCGGTGCCTTATTTTTTGCTTTACCGGACGGAACTTCGAGCACGCTTAATCAATGGGTAGTGATTTCTGGTGGGATCCCTGTCATATCGAGATTGGACCAGGCAAAGCAATCCATGTTAACTTTAAGGAAATGTATAAATTTGTTCCTGAGCTCGGGGGTTAGCCCCGTGCCCAGGTATACCTTTTGTTCGGGCTAATGGTCGGTCAATGTGACTTGTTCCAGCTCTTCGATCGTTGACTTTGTGGCATCAAAGTCACGGGGAATTATGAAGGATCTAGGGATCTAGTAGGCATCATCCTCGTCTGTCCCCTTCTCCTATAATTGGGTCGAGTCTGGCATCTATGGTTGCTATTTGGTCTCCTATTTCCGTTCGAATCTGATCCCTTTGCTGATGAGAGTGTCGATACCAGTATCACATCGTCGACTGCAAACATCTCCTTGGCAGCAGGTTGCTCTCCGTACACCGTTCTGACTCCCTTCGGTGTTGGAATTTCATAACTTGGTGAAGGGTTGAGGGTACTGCCCTCATGTTACGGATCCAAGACCTTCCGAGCTAGGCGTTGTACCTCATGTCACCCTCTATCACATGGAACTTCGTTTCTTGGATGGTCCCGGCCACGTTCACTCGCAAGATAATTTCACCTTTGGTAGTTTCACTCGCCATGTTGAAGCCTTTAAGAACTCGGGTTACAGGAAAAATTTGATCTTATAGGCCGAGCTATTCTACGACCCTCGATCGAATGATGTTGGCCGAGCTACCTGGATCAATCAAAACATGTTTAACTTGAATATTTTTCATAAGAACAGATATTACCAGTGCGTCTTCATGGGGTTGTGAGATCCCCTCTGCATCATCGTCAGTGAAAGACAAGGTCCCTTTTGGTACATAATCCCGAGTTCACTTTTCCCTCGTGATCGACACCTTGGTGCGCTTGAATACGGGTCCCTGTGGAATGTCGACCCTACCAACGATCATGTGAATTACATGTTGTGGTTCTTCTTGTTCATTATTTATATTTGCATCCCTGTCTATGAAGTGGTTCTTAGCTCGGTCACTCAAGAATTCTTGAAGGTGACCTCATTAAATAAACGGGTTACCTCAACCCTCAGTTGTCTGCAGTCTTCTGTTCTATGACCATGAGTGCCATGATATTTGCATATTTGATTAGGATTTCTATGGTACGGATAAGTCTGTAGGGTTCAGGGCCACCTGGTTTCTTTGATCCGCCTGATGGCGATACAATATCTGATGCATTAACGTTGAAGTTGTATTCCGATAGTCATGGTGCTTCTGTGGGCTCGATATTTCTATCGAAACCACTCTTACTCATGCACCCTCGAGATCTCTGTCCTCGATCATTTCTTCGATCACTTCGAACGGGGTTGCGACCAGGACCGCTGTTTCTCCGATCTCCACAGTATGGTTGATACCGATCTCTGTTCGATCATGGTTCTTTGTCGATATCCCTTATAATTCTGCCGACGATCATGTTTGGATAAACGGACCCGAAAGGAGTTCCCAACTGATCTTCCTCGACCCTGATTTTTCACTGGTACTGAGTGCACATCGGCCCAGGTTACAGCTGGGTATTTGATCAAATTATTCTTTAACTGTCATGAGGCCACCGAACTTCATATGTTTATCCCTTGAGTAAAAGGTTGAATGGACCAATCATCCACGATCGTGGGTAGGTCCATGTGTTCCATTTGGAATCGAGATACGAACTCTCTGAACATCCTGTTATCTTTCTTCTTCACATTGAAGAGGTCCGACTTTCTTGTCTCGGACTTTATGGCTCCGGCATGTGCTTTGACAAAGGAATATGCGAGCATGGGAAAGGAATCAATGGAGTTTGGTGGCAAATTATGGTACCATAACATCGCCCCCTTCGATAAGGTTTTCTGAATTTCTTCAGCAGAACGGGCTCAATCTCATCATCCTTCAAATTGTTCCCTTTTATTGCGCATGTGTAAGAAGTGACATTCTCATTGGGGTTGGTAGTTCCATTACTTGGGAATTTATGGCATGCCAAATTTATTTGTGATGGGATTAGGATTCGCGCTTGGGGGGGGGAAGGATTTTGCACTAACTTCTACGAATCCAAACCCTTCAGGATCGGTGGCGGCCCCAGAATTTGATCAACTCGGGAATTATATATTTCTACTTTTTTGTCATTTGCTTCAATCTTCTTTTCCCCTTATTCAATTCGCTTTGTGAGCACCTCAATCATTTTCATAATAGTGGGGTCAGTCCCCAATTCGTTCATGTTTGACATCTCTGATACCATTTTGGCCTTGTGAACAACTTCCAGTAAGGGCTCGGGTTCAGCCCTACTCGGTGCGTGGTTCTGACTTTGGAGTTGCCCTATGGCAGCTTGTTGGGCCTGCAACATTTCAAATATTAATCGAAGGCTGACACCACCGTATTCGCCGCCATATGTATTCTGACAGACTGATCGAACGTCTCTGCGGACGCTGTTTTCGGGGTCGACGCCCAGATTCGCATTCAGGGCAACATGGGCACTGATGTCGATGGGGTCTGCAACTGGTACTCCCTCGAGGTCCGCCTGGTGTACTTCGATCCATGGGGCGGCTATGTTATTGTTTACCCCATGAAAACCAAGTCCATTGTCTACGTGTATGGGTATTGCTTGCGAGCTCGACATGCTGATCCTGAAATCAAAACACTTACGATAAAAAGCGTAAAGCAGTGTGTGTTATAAGAATTAGTATCAGGCAATCACTATTTTCCTTAGCCCCACTGTGGGCGCCAAACTATTACCCTTAAAATTGGATAACAATTAAATTTATAAGTATTTTTAAGGATATGTGATTTCACTTGGCATAAATTGATGAATATGACAATAATGCTAAAAATTGACTATGAAATAAAGCAAACCAATGTAAAATGCAGCTTCGCCCTCGAACCAAATGAATGTATAATTGAAAAAGACAAACTGAGCAGCAGAATAAGAGAACTTAAGAGAAATAATGTATTGTATTGCTTTGTTATGCGTGAATGTGATGCGTACAAATGATTAGAACCCTCCCTTTATATAGTAGAGTAATTCTAGTTATGGTACAATTCTAAATACAGAAGGAAATATCATGCTACAACTTCCGCCATGATCCTTGCTCAGTCACTGATATCTCGGCTTTCCGTTAGTAGGATTTTTTCGGTCTCGCTCAATGTCTATCCCGTTTAGTCTCGATCCTGGCTGGTCTCTATCTCAATTGATCCTTTGAATCCCGAGCTTGGTATCGCATATTCATGTCTCCATCTGATATTCACAAGACCGATCCTCGGCCTACCATCCTGGTCTCGATTAATCATTCAAAAATTTTGACCGTATACAAACTTAAATTGAAATTTGCAGGGCTAGGTGAATTAGAAAAGGGAAAAAAAAGTGAGAGAAACAAATAGGTGTAAAAATGTTGCAGGACTCAAAGTTGGAGAAAATGTTGTGCCTCCTAGTTTTGATAAAATATTGGAAGGTGATACTCCCTTTCCTTATGTACAAGAAGAGATATTGCGCACTCGAAGAAGTTAAATATGTATTTTATTATCTCAAGCTACAAAAAATTTTATGGTTATTGTACAAGATTTATTTTTATATTTGACTTAAATTTTAATTTGCAGGGATATGCGAATCTAAAAAGGTAAAAAAAGTGAGAGGAACAAATAGGTGTAAAAATGTTACATGACTCAAAGTTGGAGAAAATGTTGTGCCTCCTGGTTTTGATCAAATATTCGAAGGTGATGTTCCCCTTCCTCAAGAAGAAGAAGAGACGTAGGGCACTCAGAGAAGTGAAATAAGTATTTTATTATCTCAAGCTATAAGATTTTGTTGTTATTGTATAAAAACTATTTTTATATTTGACTTAAATTGGAATTTGCAGGGCCATGTGAATATGAAAAGGTAAGAAGAGTGAGAGGAACGAATAGGTGTAAAAACATTGCACGACTCAAAGTTTGAGAAAAGTTGTGCGTCACTTTCTACCGCAATTGGGTTGTTGGGCAGAATCATGCCTCATTACAAGACACTTAGGTATATTGATTCGTGATCGTAATATGTGTCCATTGCGTGTGGGCATAAATCGAAGAATATAAACTACAACGCACGTAGGAAGCTGTTATAGTAAAGATTTAAAGCATTACTTTCTTGATTTGTCTTCTATTGTTTCTTCTTTCACAAATGAAAGAAAATACACGTGAGCTACATCATTGCATTCAATGGTTAGTTAATTACATACCATATTCGATACCAATTGGAAAGTCAAGATGGATAGGAACTTGGTACTAATGTAGAATTTTTTATTTCATCAAAGAACTATGAAATAGAGAAACACACATCATTGTTTCTTTTTTTTTGGGTTGTTGTTGTCTCTGCTGAGAGGTTAAAAGGGTGCTGCATTGGTTCCTTTTTATCATAGTCATCAGGCCCATGACAAACATCATTAGATATCATTATGACCAGCCGAGCATTTCAAATTAGAAATTTTGCTTAGGTGACAGATAAAATAAAGGTCTTTAAATTAATACATTATCTTCTTTCTTACACTTGGAGAACTCATGAGGTAAGATAGCTGCTGTTTGATCTTCGTTATGTCATGTTGGGTATCACTTCATTAAAGTTATTTGGATGTACTAATGATGCTAACTGTTTTGGAGATTTAGGTCAAGTAGTAAGACCAACACTCTCAAGTAAGTAATAGAGCTCGTAAGATCAATCAAATAGGAAGAGTTCAAGATGATGTAACTGGTAGTGAATATTTGAAGGAATATGGATATCAACAGAGTGTGAAGTTTTAAAGATTTCATGTGTTGAAGATTTAAAGTCATCTTTAAACTGATACATGCAAGGTCAGCAGCCATAGTCTTGCTCTATGCCTATCAAGGCATTCCAGTTTGTTAGGATTATTTTAGTTTTTTTTTTGTTTGAGGACTGTTTGGAGACATTGTTGGCAGGTCTCTCCTTACTGCACTCATTTTCTTTCGTAGAAGCTAAATTTGATTTTGGCTCCACATATATTGTTTTTAATATAGCTTTTGGGATAAAATTAACTAACATAGTTGATTTGCAATGTTGAAACTAAGCATGGTCACAATCTATAAGGTCAGCAACTGATAGTATTTTTTACTTAAGAGAATTGGAAACGGCCTTTTGAATGAGAGCTAGAGAGCACGGGAGATAGTTTTCTGCTCCATTTTCCTCATTCCTGACATCAAATTCTCCATTTTACTTGTCTCTTATTGGACAGGTGCTTGATGTGGTTTAGCAACAAATTTGTTTCTTAGATTTTCTGTTTCAGAAGATGAATTTGATCGCTCATGTTTTCTTTAGGCCTAGAATGTGTCAAATTTTCTTGGAAGATAGAGTTGGTAAATGTTACTTTGCAAAAATAATTGCTCAGCTAGATTGTAAGTTTTAGGGTAGATCTTGTATAGCTTATGGTACATTTTCTATAATTTTATCGTTTTTTTATGTTCTTTTTTTAGTATATCTTGGGTTTTGGAGGTATGGAGAAGTTTTTACTCTATTTGAATGCCTATAAGGATTGAAATTGTCTTCTCTAAGATGTCTTTAACACTAGGATCATGAACCATCATTGAACCACATGAAGATATATATTAAACATATTTTAGATTTTTGTGTTAGTCTGTAATTTATGAATCTAGTGAACTTGCTGGAATTCCTCTTCTTTTCTAAAAGTACTACTGCTTTTAATTGGTGTATTATTAATTTAAGAGATGTTAATTCCAAAGATAAATAAGTTATTAAAGCTAAAACAGAATCAATGACACTAATTGGATGAAATGGAGTAACAATTTAATCAATTTAGCTTGTGAGAGATTCTAGTAATTTTGGATGTTCTGATTTATACAAGGTAGTCCTATACTAGGTTTCTGTATAAGACAAAAGGAGTTAAGAACTAGGATTCTGCAAGTAAACATTGAAAATCTTAGTCGTTATTATAGACCACTGGGAAAAATATCGAAGTTGTTTGTCTTTTATAAATAAAACTACATATGCTCTTAGTTGTGAAAATAATGGATTCTTATTAGTTTTTGCTTGACTTTGAATTTTAGAAAAAAGATACTAGTAGTCATTAACGAAGGCGATAAATTTGATACTACTAAATACTACAAGTTGCCATCAGTCTCTTTGCTATTTGGGTATACTCATACTAATAATTATTGTATACCACTAAAATCGGAGAACCCGATTTTACGATCATTATGGCACTCAAAAGGCTCGAAGGTTCGAGTTTTGGCATCGAGGGGGCATATCGAGGGTTCTCGACCCCGGAACAGTGTAAATCGAAGACTATCATGGAAAGACGGGAAATATCCAAAAGGCATGTGGTTAAAGCTGACCAAATACGCAAAATAGTACAGGCCCGTACCGTGGCATTAAATTAACTGTCATCTGTCTTTGTAATAATTACACATGTACTATGTTGGGATTCCCCCATATATATAAAAGGTACCCTTGTCATTTTGTAAGACACATGATATTCAATACAAGAACAAGAACATTCTCTGTTCTCTAACTCAAACATTCTCTACAATTGTTTCACTGATTTATTGTCTTTCATTTATTGTGTTCATTAGTTGTTCTTCATTTATTACTCGTTATTAATCACAAATAGGCCATCTTCGAGGCCTTCAATATTGCTATATCATTCTCGACAGCCCTTTGCCAAGCTCTTGAGCTCGACCTTGATCCCATTCTGACCAAGCTCGAGACCCCGCATCTCCATTGCTCGGTTTGCATAATCTCATTACCCTTCGCTCTTATTTTATTTTCTCACTTCTCACCTAGCATATACTGCCTAAACAACTGGTATTGAAATAGATCACGTATTTTTAGAACCAGATAATCAAATATAATTGTAATTACCATTTTCAAGGTAAACAATTTGGCGCCTACCGTAGGGATAAAATAGTGATTGTTTTAGTACTGGTTTTCTAAAAACACAAGTTATTCTTTACATTTTTTTCTTGTCCAAGAATCTTCAATTTTAGGTCAGAAAATGTCTAACTCCTTAAATGCACATGAAAACAACGGTCCTGAGGATCACGGAGAGAATGGCGCAACTACTTCAGGTGTCGGTGTACCACCGCAGAACCTAAAGGGAAACCAATGCAAATCCCCATCGATGAAGGCTCACACAACGCTCAACATGTCGATGTGAGCTCTTATACAGACGGAAGTGTGTGTGAAGGAGACCAACGTGAAGCGCAGGGAGCCCCTGCTCAAAAGGAAAGGGAAGTTAGCCTTCATGTCATTTTTGAGATGTTGCAAGCACAACAGGTGGCTATTGCTCAGCTACAAAGCCATCAGAGAACCCCAAGCACAGCACTACCAGAAACGGCTCCTCGACTCGAACAGGCACCAGAAAGGTTGAGCAATAATGGGTCAGCAGCCGACCCCGCCATTATGAAGATGCTCGAGGACCTCACAAAGAGGATTGAATCGGGCGAAAAGGAGATAGAAGTTAACGACAAAAAAGTGGAGACCTATAACTCGAGGGTCGATCAGATCCCGGGTGCACCCCCGATTCTGAAGGGTGTAGATTCAAAAAAGTTTGTGCAAAAGCCATTTTCATCAAATGCAGCCCCGAATCCCATCCCGAAGAAATTCAGAATGCCCGATCTCCCAAAGTACAATGGGACCTCGGACCCCAACGAGCACATTACAGCTTACACTTGTGCTGTGAAAGGGAACGACCTAAATGATGACGAGATTGAATCCGTCCTATTGAAAAATTTTGGAGAAACACTATGCAAAGGGTCCATGATGTGGTATCATAACCTGCCCCCGAACTCGATAGATTTGTTTGCCATGATGGCAGACTCTTTTGTGAAGGCACATGCTGGTGCCATCAAGGTCGCCACAAGGAAGTCTGATGTCTTCAAAATAAAGCAAAGAGAGAATGAGATGCTAAGGGAATTCGTGTCCCGCTTCCAGCTGGAAAGGATGGAATTACCACCAGTCTCTGATGATTGGGCAGTACAAGCCTTCGTCCAAGCTTGAATGAGCGAAGCTCGATAGCCTCAAAGCAGTTGAAATAGAACTTGATCGAGTATCCTGCCGTAGTTTGGGAAGATGCGCACAACAGGTATTAGTCGAAGATGAGAGTCGAGGATGACCAATTGGAGGCCCCCTCGGGCTTGGTGTATCCCAGCAGGCTCTTAGCAAAGAAATCGAGGCTCCCAGAAAGAGAGTCGAGGCCAAGTAAAGAAAGGTATCAACCGTATATAGAAAATCAGAGAAATATCCCAAGGCGTAACATACCTCGAAGTGACCAAAGGATGGACCGAGGATAGAATCCTCGGGGACTCGTGAACAAAGCAGGATTCGATAGGCACACAGGACCGGTAGAGGCACCCCGACTATCTGAGTACAACTTCAACATTGACGTTTCATACATCGTATGGCCATAGGTAAAATCAAGGACACCAGGTGGCTGATATCCGTACTATCAGATCCTTCGAAAAGCAACCCGAACTTGATATATGAATATCATAGTACCCACTTTCATAGGAGCGAAGATTGCAGACAGCTTTGAGAAGAGGTGGCCCGACTGTTTAGCAAAGGGCACCTTCAAGAGTTCCTCAGCGACCGAGCTAAAACCCAATTTAAGGAAAGAGAGGTGAACAGGAAAAATGAAACAGGAGAACTACAGAACATCCACATGATTATTGGAGGAGTCGACGTCCCTCAAGGACCCGTTTTCAGGCAAGCAAAATTATCCATCACCAGGGAAAAAAGAACTCGGAGCAACATACCTGAAGATGCTCTTTCATTCAGCGAAGAGGACATCGAGACCTTGTCTCAACCTCATAATGACGCACTGTTAATTTCTTTTCTTTTGAATAAATTTCAGGTTAAACGTGTGCTCGTGGATCCAGGTAGCTCGGCCAATATAATTAGTTCGAGGGTGGTAGAGCAACTCGACTTGCTCGACCAAATCGTGCCTGCTTCTCGTGTCCTCAACGGATTCAACATGGCGAGCGAAAAAACCAAAGGGGAAATCACCATCCTAGTCAGTGTGGCCGGTACAATTCAAAACACCAAGTTTCATGTCATCGAAGGTGATATGAGATACAATGCATCGCTCGAAAGGCCATGGATTCACAGTATGAGGGCGGTGTCGTCAACCCTTCATCAAATGATGAAGTTTTCTACGAAGTATGGAATAAAAACAGTATACGGGGAAAAGCACGCAGCAAAAGAAATGTTTGCAGTACACGATGTGGCACCGACGCCGGCACCTTCTACATCGAAGGAGCCAAAAAACAAGCAAGTAGCCAAGTAACAATCACAAACTTCATCCTCGATGAATGAATAAATGACCGTGCCGCGTCCTCGGAATGAGTAACTGAAGCATATCGAGGCTTCAATGACACTACAGTTAAGGTACAATCCTCCCCGTCTTTCCTTCACATTTTACACTAACCTATGTGCAGGTGTTCGATTGAAAAGAATAGGAGCACCCTCCAACTCGAAGGCCTTAGGTTTTAAAGCATGTGTTGCGCTCTTTTTCCCTCACGTCGGATTTTATCCCAAATGGGTTTTACCCGACGAGGTTTTTTAATGAGGCAACACCCATATGCTACCTAAGGAGAACTCACCAAATATTCAAGGCTTCTCTTCAATCAACCTCAAATATTGAGGGGCATCCCCCCGGGAGATCACTGAAACATGCCAAAGAGGGTCTCGACAGGGGAACAATGTACAGGACTAAACAGTCGAATGAACCGTGTCCACATAGAATAATCGAACCCTCGATGGTGAAAAATGTGTACTTGTACCAAGTAATCCAAGAAGAACCTTTTTGTGTACCTGTACCAAGTAATCGGAGAAGAATCTTTTATCATCAAAATACTGCGTGTGTCAAAGAAGTTTGCTATTTTCACAAGAAATGGCCCCAGGGCCAAAATATTTCCAAACACTCCGAGACTATCCTCGGCAGTCACCCCATCGAGTCACCAAAAACTCGAAGCCATAATACCTCAAGGCCGACAACTTCAAGTTCGTAATCCCTCCATGAGGCAATGTCAACCACGTAAGCCCTTTATGAGGCAATATCAACAATCTAAGCCCTCAACGAGGCAACATTAAAATTGTAAGACCTTAAAAAAGGCATAACCCCGACTCAGGGACTATCCTCGACAGTCACCCCATCGATTTATCAAAACTCAAAGCCATAAGACCTTAGGGATGGAAACTTCGAGCTCATAAGCTCTCCATAAGGCACCAATGTAAGCCCTTCACGAGGCAACATCAAAACTGTAAGACCTCAAGCAAGGCATGCACAAATTTGTAAGACCTTAAAAAGGCATAATCCTGATATCAAAGTCAAGGATATATATTCGAACTTGTAAGACCCCTAAAAAGGCATACCCTCAATATATACTCCAAGACTATCTCACTCAGGGACTAAAAGGTTGCGGCCAAATACAATGACCACCGTCATAAGGCTCCAACCAAACTAACGCAACTCGGAGACGTCCGAATGTTTCCATAAAATCACAGGCCTCCAATTACTTTGAAAAAACTTCGAAAAGAATCGATTAAAGTTCGTACCGACCCAACGCGTAAAAAGCCTAAGTGCTAGCCTAAAAGCCTCAGGGCCGATTCAAAAAACCTGAGGGTCGATGAGCTCGAGTCGAAACCCGACTCGAAGACTGAGCCCAAAATGGTTAACTAAAGCACCTAAGGGCCAAATGCGTAAGAGCCCAAGCGCCAGCTAGATCAAAGGGCTTACCGACCCAATGCGTAAGAGCCTAAGCGCCAGCCTAAAAGCCTCAGGGCCAATTCAAAAAAAAACTGAGGGTCGATGATCTCGAGTCGAAACCCGACTCGAAGACTGAGCGCAAAACGGTTAACTAAAGCGCCTAAGAGCCAAATGTGTAAGAGCCCAAGCGCCAGCCACATCAAAGGGTGTATCGACCCAATGCGTATGGGACCACGGCCCCACCTAAAAATCCTCAGGGCCAATTTATAACCCCAAGGGTTTCATCTCGAAGTCCAATTCACCGGGCTAACTATCGACAAGAAAATCATAAAAACCAAAGAATCATTGATATATATGTGTATTACAAATATGCATTTAAAATATTCCCACAGGAGTCTTTACAAAGAACAAGGAAGGAAAACCTAGTCTGCTCTAGAGACCAGATCCCTCGGAAGCCTTCAAATATCAGCATCGACATCGGAAGAAAGGAAAAACTTGGCGTCGATCTCATCAGCCTTGGCCTGCTTTATCTCTTCCAAGAGATCAAAGCCCCTAGCATGAATCTCTTCAATAGTCTCCCTCCGAGACCTGCATCGGGCATACTCATTTCCCCTCCTCTCTCTGTCAAAATCTCCCCTCAGCTCAGCCCGAGCATCGAAAGCATCTTTCAAATAAATGGCCACTTTCTTATCGGCCTTTGCTCGAACTTCTTCAGCATCATCCCCGGCGTCCACGACCTCAGCCTTCATATTCAAAAGACCAGTCTCGATCTTGATAATCCTGCTCGTCTGAGTTGAGCTATCTTCTCGAGCATTGCGAAGTTGTATCTAGAGGGAAGCAACCTTGGACAAAGCATTCATTTGGGCCGCTGCATGAACGCCTATTTGCGCCTTCAATGCATTGCATTGGGAATTAACCTGCCCGATTTCACCCAAAGGCATTCCAACGCTTCTATTTTTCTCTGTAACTGAAGCACCAAAACATTAATTCCCGAAAGTAGGAAAGGAAGCACATACTCCCTCAAAATAAGGATTACATGTTGCTCGATATTGCCTTCATAATCTCGGCTTCGATTCATCTCCGATCGAAGGCATATTGATTCTTTTGTCTTCTCATTGCAGAGAAGCCTGAGATATTTATCCTTGCCCAAGGTTTACCGCAACTTGGCCTCGCAACGAAGCAGCTCGGACTTGAGCTTTTCAAAAGCCTACAAAAAAGAAGCTTCAATTCAAAAAACGAAAATACAAAACTAAAAAACCAATAAAGGCGATCAAAATTCACCTTTGAACAGAGCCGTTGAGCCTCCTCAAAAGTTGAGTGCGTGTCTACTAGCCTGGTCCCATCGGCCCTAATTGAACCGCTCTCGGTAGGGGCATGACCAATCGAGACCCCACTTGGTTCGAACAGCACCCTGTCCCCGAACGTCCCTCAAAGTACCTTCGAGGGCAGAAGAAGACGATGGTGGAGGACTATTTCTCCTTCCCTCTCGAGGAACCTCTCCCTCAAAACTAGAGGTCTCGGGCCTAACAGAATCGGTAACCTTGGGAGGGCCCCTGGCTCCAACCGTAGGCGAAGAACCATCCTCCCGAGGAGATTTGATATCCATAGAATGATCGACATATATAAAGTCCTCCTCAACGATGACATCTCCTTTGTGTCTTCGGTAAGGCCCCGCCTCATTGAGAATGTCCTCATCCGTAGGGTCTTTTTTGCTTATTATCCTCCCTCGGCTCCGAAGCCGACGGGCTTTCCCTCTCCTCGAAGGGACACGGTCTCACCTCAGAGAATCTACCAACACCTGTGGTGGTAGAGTTAGTACACATAAAAGAAAGCATTACTCAAAAGGCAACCACATGGCTCATACCGTGGTGCTTTGCTTCCCATATTCCCTTCCACATATCTCACCACTTGCGTTCGTCATATGTTGAGGAAGTTGCCAGCCTCCGAGTCCAGTCCTCAAGATCGGGGACCTCCGCTGGCATCCACGGGACCGCTGAGAAAGAGAAAAAGAAAAACTCTTATAAATTGATAAGAGTAAAGGACACAAAGGTACGAAATGGTACTTACGTTTGAAGTTTCATTTTTTGAGAAATGGTAGGAACTCCGCAGGAATGATGACGACGGTCCTCACTCGGACAAATCGACTGATCCATCATCCGTTTCAGTCCTCATCATCACTGGCAATGAAAGGCTTGGTGGACCGGCATCGTAACGCAGTCGGGCCTCGACAATGCTAAGGACGATATAATCTAATAAGGTGGCTAAAGTAAACCGAGCTCAGCCTTTTCGGTAAATTACCTCATCATCAGCACTATCCGCCAAAAGGACGGATGAATCTGAGCCAGGGTGACTTGGTACCTTTTGCAGAATTCAAGAACAAGACGGTCGAGGGGGCCCAATGTAAATGGGTATGTATACACGTTCAAGAATCCCTCCACATAGGTCATAATGTTCTCTTCTCGAGAAGGTATCTTGTTGTTTTAGACTTCAATACTACACAATATTATAAGTTAATTGTGCAGTACCCAACTTTCGAGTGCTGTCGAATAAGAAGAACCTGGTTATTCTTGGTGTACTACTTACTACTATTTGCGCAATAATAAAGAAGTAAAGACACAAATATTTTACGTGGAAAACACCTGGCTCAAAAGGTGAAAAAACCACGACCTACTCCTTAGTAGGATTTGCTCAAACACTTCACTAAAAACTCTGAGCCAAATGGACTTACAAAATAAAATCTTTAGTAATCCTAGGACTAACTCTAATCCTCTTTGTATCAACTAGCCTCTAGCTAATTTCTACAGACTTCAAGCTAACTCTAACTTGAACAGTGTGTACCTATTACAATTTGCTTCTAAGAAAGCTGAAAAGATACAATGTTAAAACTCCTACTACAACCAACTAGATTCAATGATAAACGATGGAACTGTTTCTTCTAGTTGAACTGTAGCCTCTGTGTTGCACAATAATTCTGCTTGCAAAATATCTGGGAATTTTGCTTTCAGCTCTTGATTCACTTTTGCACTTGTGCGTTCGTTTTTGTTGTTGTTTTTTCTTTCAACAGTAATACTTTGGGTATTTATAAAGTCAGTTGTTGAGTTCTGGTCCGATTCTACCTAGGAGAACAAGTTCTTATCAAACTCAACTTCCTTCCTTCGTTTCTGTCCTTGCCGAATTCAACTTCTATTCTCTTCATCAGTTTGCAATATTTTCATATTAGGAGACATCCTGTTAGTTCTTTGATACTCAGCAATCACTGATATCTCCTATGCTTGTACGATTCTTGTGCCAATTGCTCCGTTCATGTGTGTATGCTCTGATGTACCTGGTTCAACTTGCCAATATTTGTCAATCTTCAAAACCCATTCAGTGACATGGGCCAACAAATTCCCCCTTTTTGATGATGACAAACTCTGTGCTTTTATCCTGTATACACTTCAAACACTTTGTATATTTTTAAGCAATAATCATTGAGAACCAGGTTCATTAGGTTATAAATATCACACAGCACATCTTCCCCCTTTTGGCATCATTGAAAAGTTGCAAAATGATACTTACCAGTTTTTTAATTCTTACTCATGGCCAATGTAGGCAACTGCAGGTGCAAACATGATTAATCATCACAAGAAACTAATAATGTAAGCTAAATAAGAAATTGAGACATTTTTCAAAATAGCAAGCTTTCATTGATTAACAGGGTTGATCAGCCCCAAAACAGATTAAAATCAAAACAGCCAAAACATAAGAAAAATAGAATAAAAACTGAAACAAACTAGATACTGTCCCGAACTGGGCACTTGATAGGTTTGGAGGGGGTAGCTCTGGAAATTCCTAAGGCTGGGAGGGTGCAGATGAGGCTGGGTTCTTGATTTGTAGAATTTGGTGTAAAACACCTTCATTTTTCTCCTTCTCCTTTGCTAACTCAGCTTTGAGAGCATCACGCTCAGCTTCCACCTCAATTAAGCGAGACTTTAATCGAAGGATCTCCATATCCTTTAACTCGCTTTCCTGCACCAGAGTACGGACCTTGTTGTTGACTGGGTTCTTCCGAGATGAACTAGGTTCATCTGCCGGGGCATCGAAAATATAATCACAAGACAGCAGAGTGTCCTTCCCAAATAAATCCTTAGCAGTAGCCATCTCAACCTTCTTTGTAGGAACTCTAAAATAAGCAAGAACTGCAGTCAGAATAAATTCATAAGGGATCGCATGGGCTTTGGTTCCATTCACCATTCTGTCCAAGAGCTGGATGATAAAAGTTGGCCAATTGATCTGCTTGCCTCTGTACAGACGCTCCATGAGGGTTAAATCCATGTAATTAGCAGTGTATCTTCGTTCTTGTCTAGGCAGCAGGAATTTGATCACAAATTCAAAGAGCAGCTTGTGCTCAGGCTTCATCTCACTCTTGTACACAGCCCTAGGTTCAAGCTCCTTCTCATTGTCACAGAAGAATCAGGTGATATTGAGAGCTGATGCCATTTCATCTAAACAAGGCCATCTCTACCTCGTGTAGTCTTCATAACCCTTAGCTGGAATGTCTAGAATGACTCCCAGTTCTTGAGGATCAAAGGAGACTTCAACTCCCCTGACCAATGAGGTGACCCTGCCTCCAATGACTGTGACATTCCCCATGACCTCCACAATTTCATTTCTGACCAGCCTGCCTTCCATGCGAAGGACCATGTCCTTCCAGCCCTACACTGCCAGAAAATCCAGTAAATATCTCATTCCAGGCTCCTCCAAATCCTTCAACAATTTTCCCTTCAAGATTTTTCTCTTGCCAAACATGGAAATTCTGTCTTTAGACACTTCTCCAACCTCCTTCTCTTCCTCTCCACTCCATTCTGGATCATCATCCCTCTCAACAATCTGTACTTTCTTCACCTTCTTTATCTTAGACCTTGTCCTNTAGATTCAATGATAAACGATGGAACTGTTTCTTCTAGTTGAACTGTAGCCTCTGTGTTGCACAATAATTCTGCTTGCAAAATATCTGGGAATTTTGCTTTCAGCTCTTGATTCACTTTTGCACTTGTGCGTTCGTTTTTGTTGTTGTTTTTTCTTTCAACAGTAATACTTTGGGTATTTATAAAGTCAGTTGTTGAGTTCTG
This sequence comes from Nicotiana knightiana, assembly GCA_005239525.1. NCBI lineage: Eukaryota > Viridiplantae > Streptophyta > Magnoliopsida > Solanales > Solanaceae > Nicotiana > Nicotiana knightiana. The sequence goes on from ML440003.1 coordinate 45,566, forward strand.
GTCCGATTCTACCTAGGAGAACAAGTTCTTATCAAACTCAACTTCCTTCCTTCGTTTCTGTCCTTGCCGAATTCAACTTCTATTCTCTTCATCAGTTTGCAATATTTTCATATTAGGAGACATCCTGTTAGTTCTTTGATACTCAGCAATCACTGATATCTCCTATGCTTGTACGATTCTTGTGCCAATTGCTCCGTTCATGTGTGTATGCTCTGATGTACCTGGTTCAACTTGCCAATATTTGTCAATCTTCAAAACCCATTCAGTGACATGGGCCAACAAATTCCCCCTTTTTGATGATGACAAACTNCCTCCTCTTCTTGTTTGACCAGGTCCAACAACCCTTCATCTTCAACAATAACAGGTTCGCCTACCTTAGCTTTCCCCTTTTCTGCCTTCTTTATTTTGCTCTCTTGTAGAGCTTTTTCCAATTTCTCCTCCTCTTCTCGTACAGTATTTCTCGTAGCACATACCCTAGGAACAGGTATATCCACAGACTCAGTAGTCTTCCTTTTCTTTGAAGGAACTGAGGCTTTAGACTTTTTGGACTTTGGAGTCCTTCTCTTCTTGGGGTTGTGTGAGTCCCCCAGCTTCTTCAGTCTTTCAGCCAAAGTTTCTTCCCTAGAAGAAACATGTTCATCTATTTCCTTCATTAACTTCTCCAATCCAGCAGCAGCTTCCTTAGCTTCAGTAGTTCCCCCTAAAACCATGACATCTTCTTCAAGATTTTCAAGAATGGGGCCACAAATTGCAAGCGTGGTACCATCCTCCCCGGATCCCCTCACATCTACTTCTCCCTCGTTCTCAAGATTTTTCTCTTTCCCAAATTTTCTTTGCCTTCTTGG
>ML440004.1:0-38023 GCA_005239525.1 Nicotiana knightiana
TATATATATATATATGTATATGCATCATCATTTGATTTATAAACACACACAAGTATATTTTATAATTTTCCATAATTTTAAAGGCGTTAAATCAATTTATTTCTGCATTTTATTACATAAAAATCAAATAATTACCCTCAAAATTATTTTTATGATGATTTAATCATCTAAACTTATCATTTATATCAATATAAGATTTTAAATATTTTCAGTGCATTTCTTATAATTACATTTGCATTATTTGGCTAAATTGTATATTTTTGCAATAATAGCCCACATGCATATACATAATTATATTATTTATGTAGATATTGACTTTTTATATTTTTATAATTTTAAGTAATTATTTGTTAATTGTTTTCATGCACAAATGATATTTTTGTTATTTATTTATTACTTTTATAAATTATTTATTTGATTAAAATTGGGTATTTAAAATCTAGCCCTAAATTCCTCCTAGTTTCGGACCTAAACTACACAGACCTCAGCCCAAATTACCCCAAAAATTATCCCAGTTACCCCAAGCTCAACACCAGCAACCCACAACCCATACCCGTTCAATTGACCCGTCCTAGTTCTTTTTAAATCCTGGCAGTTGATCTCTAAGATCAACGGCCCACAATCAACCGACCCATTTTAATTACCTAACCCCTAACCCTAATCCCCATTCTCCCTTTACCCGCCGCCTTTCTATCCTCTCCTTCTGAGGAACCCTAACCTAGCCGCCTTCTAGAAAACGCCTTCGAATCCACCTCAATCATGGATTCTTCCATGATTTCCTTACCTTTTGCATATTATATCACCATCTCCTACGACTAAACATGGAAAGTACTACACCTTAGATTCCGACCATTTCCTTTTTTACTACTTGAATCTGGGCATGTATCTTGTCCATATGCTTTACAACCATGGCTATATGGGTCCGATTAGCCGAGAATTTGACCAGTTTTCGAATTTTGCCAACTAGGGTTTGAATTCCCTTTTTTTTTTACCGACTCTTACTTGATATTTTTCCTTTTCTGTGTTTGATTAATCATTTTCCTTATGGTTCCCTATTTTTTACTTTATTATTTGCCTCAAATTTGATTCTGAATGATTTTTCTATGTTTTAGTTTTATTTGTGCTTTACATTGTGTATATCAACCTGCGTGCATGGTTGGATTCAGTTACTGGATGATTCAAAGTCGAATAGGAAGAAGGATTTTAGTTTCGGAAGCTTAAGCGGTGGAATTTGACCGGAATTTTGAATTTTTATGTATACGGCTCCGGAATTAGTTTTGGATTATGTCAACAGCTTCGTATGGTGATTTTGAGCTTAGGTGTGCGTCCGAATTTGGACCTGAAGGTCCTGGAATAATTTGAGGCAATTCGGCGAAAAGTTGGAAAATTTAAAGTTTGGAAAATGGAGTAGTTTGACCACATTTACCTTTTTTGGATATTGGGGCCGGAATTTGATTCTGAGAGTTGGAGCAGCTCCGCTATGTGAATTGGTACTTGTCTGCAAAATTTGGCGTCATTCCGGATTGAATTGATAGGTTTCGGCACGAGTTTAGAAGTTTGAAGATTAGAAAGTTCCTAAGTTCGATTATTGGTGTGATTCGTAGTTTCGTCGTGTTTTGATGTGATTTGAGACCTCGAGCGAGTCCGTGTTAGGTTATATGACTTGTTTGTGTGTCTAGACAGGGCCTCAGGTGTGTTCCGGGAGGGCTACGGGTCAATTCCTCCTATTTTTGAACTGCTATTTTTCTGCTTCTGGTGTTCTCCTTCACGACCGCGAACCGCCTTTCGCATTTGTGATGTGTTGTTGCCGACTACCTCAAAATCCTTCTTTGTGCTCGCATTTAGCACTTCGCGTTCGCGAAGCCTTGCATTTTTATTCTTTGTGTTCGCATCCCCTCCCCCGCGTTTGCATAGTAGAAATTAGGGGCTGGGGGTTGTTAGTTATTTCTTCTCCGCGTTTGCATCAAGTACCACGTGTTCGCGTAAGGTACTGCCTTTTGATCAATGTGTTCTCGCGTCTCCTCACGCGATCGTATAACACTGCCTACCATACACGATCGCATATGCCCTTCCACGATCGCGTAGCTCATTTTTTGGCAGAAGCTTTTTTTCCTTCTATGTGATCGCATCCCTTCTCTCGCGGTCGCAATGCACAAATTCCTGGGCAGATAGAATATATTCCCAAAATAGAGGGTTAGACCATTTTATTCATATCTTGACTTGTGGAGCTCGATTTTGAGCGATTCTTTGAGGGTTTTTCACACAAATCGATTGGGTAAGTGTTCTTCACCTAGAATCTAACATATTCCATGATTTAGTCTTTGTTTTTATCATTTAAATTTTGTTTTTGGTTGGGGAAAATGTTGGTTTGTGAAGAAAATTTGTAAAATGAAAAATTATGATTTGGAAGGACGAAATGGTATTGGAAATTGGTAATTTTTTTATGGTTGAACTCATATTGTAATGGGTATTCGGATTTTGTAAAATTTGTCGGGTTCCGATGTGCGGGCTCGGGGGTCGACGTTTGGACCGATTTTTAGAATTCGTATAAGATTGAAGCTTTATTATCCGTAATAGTTCCTTATAAGTTTTATGTGTGTTTTGAAGTTGTTCTAGTTGGTTTTGAGCCGTCCAGAGGCCTATTCGCCGAGAAGTCCATTTTAGAGTACCGAGTTGTCTTCCTTGAGGTAAGTATCTTTCCTAATGATACACTCAAATTACACTTTAAAATAGTGTAAAGCGGTCGAAGTCAAATAAAATAACCCAACATGGTTGGGGTCGAATCCCACAGGGAATATGTGTGAAAATAATACTTTGATAGTGTGATTCTTAACTCAAATCATAGTTCCATTCCATTGATGAACGGGAATATTGAGGATTTGTTGTGTAATAATCTAGTAAATGTAGTGGCAATGAGACTTAATTGAAGTTGTGATTAGTATGATTAAGTAGACCAAGATTGTGTCCCCTTTTATGAAGTGTAATACAAATGGGTATTAATATGATATATTTTTAATGGGAAGTTCTTGATATGCAATCGATTTCTAAATGTCTACACAATATTTTCCAATAATAGGGTAGAACTTCCTCTTTATAATTTTCCCAAATATAAAAGAGTTGCACTAAAACCCAAATCACTTGTTGCCAAATAAAATCAACTTATTCCTAAGTGATTCTATTAAACAAGGTTTAAAGCCTTGAGTTATTGATATTTACTCTTACCAGGTCTAACCCATTTTTCCAAGCTAAGAAAGAATCTATGGCATAAGTTAATGTTTGCAACCACTAACAATACTTATGAAATGAAGAGTAAATAAATGTCAACAACCCATTATTCATATATTCAATGGCAAATAACCAAATACATAACACCCATTTAGGGTCCATAACCTTAGTATTTAAGGCTAGCTACACATAGTAAATGACAAAAAGCTAGGAATAGTAAGTGTCATGAATGCTTACAAACCCAAGGATTTCTTTCTCTAATGCTTCCAAAAAGGAGAAGAATATTCAATAGGGTGATTTTCCTTAAATACTAGACAAGAATGACCCATAAAATCCTAATAAATCTATTTATAGTGGGCCAAAAATCGGGTCAAAAAAGGGACAAAAATACCCCTTCAAGTCAACTCTGCGTTTGCATTTCAAAACCCTAGTTTCCAGGTCATCACCGCATTACTGATATGCGGTTCGCATTGTTGCTTTGCTGTTCGCATTGTTGATATGGGGTTCGCATTGTTGGTATGCGACCGCAGATTGGCATCGCATTCTTGAGGCAGCATCAGGCACACGGGATTCTGCGGTTAACTCTGCGGCTCGCATGTGAGTTATGCGGTAGCATAATTGACCGCATTCTTGCTCTTGAATTTGGCCGATATTTCTGTTGAGGTCTGCGATCCCTTGGTGCATTATGTGATTCGCATGTTAGTTCTACGACATCCTCTTGTCAAATATGCGATCGTATAGTGTTAATTTCTTCCCTTTTTATCTCCTTTGATCTGTTTTCCATGTTTTTGAGTGTTTAAGCCTCATGTACTGCAAAACATCATAATTCTTTAAGTAAAAAAAGTAAATGCTCTTGAAACAAGCTATAACCTAAGCAATTTGGTATTAAATGTGCTGAAATTATCCGGCACATCAACACCTCCAACTTGAACTCTTGCTTGTCCTCAAGCAAGTAGAAAGACTCTATCTTAACTTAATCATTAACTATAAGACCGGAAACAACTATGACCAGAGACAGTGTTAAGTGTCAGTACTACAAGCATGCATTTCATCCAATTACCCATTATGAATAGTTACTAATATTTACAAGGAAACTACTCAACTTGTGAACTTTGATCCTCGAGCTATTTGACAAAATGTTACTTCTCAGCTGAGTGTATTTGCACCCGACTTCAAGAACTCAACTACTGTTGCATACCACAGTACATGTGCCCTCACCACAAAGAAAGAATGTCCCAACTCACAATATTTACAATGAAAACAAGGGACATATTTACACAAACACTCACACTCACAAAGAATTTCAAGTGTTACAACACATCATCCATAGGCTTGCCCTTATTTTAATTCATAGCATTTTCAAGAATATTCGGTTGGAGATCCCATAAGGGCTTTATAATCTTGTAATGTAGGTTTAGGGAAAGCTAGGATACACATTTGGGAAAATGGCTACACCCTCCTTGAACACTACTCACATTTTTCTTTCTTGATGCACTTTGTTTCTATTCAAACCACATGACCTAGTTTGCCTCTAGTTACCAAAATAGAATCATTTTAGGCACCTCGATACATTTCTTCAAAGCTCCCATATTTATTTACATAAACACATTTCTTTTTCTCTTTTTCTCTTTTTCTCTTTTCTCTTTCTTCTCTCTTTTTATTTATTTATTTATTTTTATTTTTATTTTGTGTTTTTCTTTTTGAGCTTGAATAATTTCAAAAGAAAACCTTACTAATTTCCACTTTGACACTACACCCTCAACTTAGGCTTTTTGCCTCATTCTCAATATTCAAGGAGGGACGGGTTCAAAAGAGGAATTATTCTTCAAAAAGGGGAAGGTTAGCATTGAGGTGACCAAAGAAAAAGTTCAAGGCTCAAATGTGGTAACTAGTGATAATATATATATACAACGGTGGCTACAAAGGCTAATGGGTTTTTTTTAATACACAAAGAATGCCTAAGGTCATTTCTCCAACCAAACATAATTATCATTAGCATTGAAAGACCAACCGGACAAGTTCTAGATGATGGACGCAAGCACAAGAATTATTGATACAAACATCTAACACACATGGCAGATGACTTGTTTAGTTCAACATCGTTTTAGCTCAAGAGCCAGGGCTTGCCGACTCAAAACTTTCATTATTACATGTATAATTATAAGTACACATAGAGTCAAAAGTCGAGCCTCAAGTTCACAGAGTTGATATAATTCTAATATATATATATATATATATATATATATATATATATATTTTAAAGGGTATGGATTATTTACAGATGTACATGCTTGCGACTAGACACTTACACTAAACTGGTTAACATGTTTCTTCCTAGTGCCATGGTTCTACTATTCCACCCTTGGAAAAGAACCCAGAGAAGAAAAACCAAAGGGAATTCGTTAATAACACTTAAGGAGAAAAACTCGACATATTAATATCACAAACGAAATATGTAGACTGGTTTACTGACAACTTGGACATAGTACATAAAAAAAACAGAAACAAAACAATTCATACATACAACAAAATTACAAGTACAATATTATCCAAGTTGTCACAAAAATACAAAGTTGTCAGAAAAATACTTACAACCACCCCCCAACAAAAAGATATACATTGTCACCAATGCATAAGAAATGTAAAGACAGAGTTAGGGGATCCCTGGGGCGTGCTAAGCGCTACGGGAGTCAGTGGTATCCTCAACTGTCACATGGACAGGAGCATCTAACTGCGCAGTAGGAGGCATAACAGCTACTGGTAGCGGAGGAACGACTACAGGCTCAGCGGCAAGAGTGACCGGAGTCAGGGAGTTGCCACCCTCATTTGCTGATGGCTGAACTGAGGCTAGGGTAGCAGTGTCCTCCAGAGAACGGTGAATAGCAAGCTTAATGAGCGCCTCCTCTGTCGGTTCTGCAACTGTAGGGATGACAACCCCTTTTCCCTTCTCCTGATGACCCTGCTCCTCGTCAGACGAAGAGGAGTCCTCCTCAGACGACTCGCCCTCGGACTCTGAAGAATGTCCGGACTACTCTCCTGAAAGTATAGCAACAGGTGCGGGAGGAGCTGAAGGTGGAGGGATAATGGGTGCGGCCTAGGCTGTCATCAGCGCGGAGAAATCAAAGCCTAGCCCTGGCTCGGAGGTACCAACTCTCTGTTCCCCTTCCTTGGGAAGAAGGGATGAAAAGTCAAACTCCAAGTTCTGCAGTCGGTGGATCTCCTTCTGCAAAGTGGAGACACCAGTCCGGAGCTATGGCAAATGTCTAACCTCACCTCGCTCAACCTTTTCAATGCGTGCCTCAAGCCCTTAAAGGCGACCCTCAAGGGCAGTTACTTAAGATTGAATGGGGTTGAGGGCCTGTCTGATCAGAGTAGGAAGTTCTCTTAGGAGCTTGTCTACCTTAGCATTGGTATGCTGACCTAGGAGACCAAGCTGGGAGAGGACAGGCATCGGAATGGCTGAGAGGGTGCCAGGACGGGCAGTAGGTTGTGAGGCACTGGTGGATGGCTCTGCTATAGAAGGCTGGGGCTCTGAGGGCGCTGCATTTGTAGGGGTAGGCATTGGGATGACTGAAGGAGAAGCTGCTGCCCTGGGCCCCGCATCACTGATACGGGTGATGTCAATATCCTTGTCAATCTTGCCTGCCTTGTCACATGAAGGCATAAGAGGGACTTCAGCAGCTCGGCACAGTGCAGTGATGAGGCAGGGGAATGGAAATGAGGTCTTCTTCTGCCAAACTCGGACCCCAATCTCTTGAAAAATAATGTCGGTCATATCGACATTGATCCCGGACATAATGCAAGCAATGAGAATGGCCTTCTCAATGCTTATATGTGTTTCATTTCTAGTGGGAATCAGACGGGATGCAACAAAATCAAGCCAGAATCTTCCTTCTCTTGAAAGATCTTCTTTGTAAATCTTGTGTTAGGAGAAATCCAGGCCGGAGTACCTTTTGCAATAACAAAGGCGACCCAAGCACGCTCTCCATCTTTGTTGGCCAGTTTGGCCTCGTATTCTTTCATGCTTGGGAGAGATATTGAAAAATACCTAGCATGGATTGCGGCCTGGTGACACTCCACTTCAACCCCCCTGACGAACACTGCTCACTAAAAGTTTTGTTCCTCTTGTGATGGGCATTCCTAGAAGCAGTCCCATTTTCTTGTTCGGATGTTCTATAGAATATGGGGATATTGCTCTTTTAGGCCGTTGAGACTGAGCCTTTTCTCGGGCAAGATCTTTCTTGTGGTCAGACCCTCCCGGTACAACTCCCTAGATAGGGGCAGTGGAAAGTGGAGCTGGTAATCATCCCCTTATTTCCTCTGTACCTCAGCTTCCAAGTTCATCTCTGGTTCACTACCCCCCTCATCAGATTGGGAGGGACTTTAGACAATATCCGATGGAGGTGCCTGACGTGCACGCTTGGGTGGAGGTACATGCCTACTTGTGGAGGCTCTCTTAGTGATTGTATGCTTATGAGGCATTGCTGCACAGAGAAACTACGTGTGAGTGCACGGGCGGACAAAATAAAAACAAATCACAAAAAGATGACAAAAAGATAGAAAATTTGGCCTATGCGACGAGGTATGTGATCGCATAACCACAATGCGGATCGCAAACCAATCGCATAAGTGAACATAGTTAAACAGGAGCACTAGTGCGACAGCATATGCGATCGCATAACCACTATGCGGTTCGCATATGCAGCGCAAAAGTGGATGGGAACAATGGAAACAAATATGCGATCGCATAAGTCACCGCAAAGGTGATTATGCGATCGCAGAAAGGTCGCAAACGGGGAGGTAGGATGGGGAAACATTCTGTTGAAGGGTGTGACACATCTGCGAACCGCAAATTGACTATGCGATCGCATATATTTTCGTTCCCAATGAGCCAAGGGCAGGATTTGCGGCACAGATGCTTTCCGAATTTTAGAAATGCGATCCGCAAATCCTTCAAGTACATAATTCTAGCCCTAAAAATGGCGGATTTTCAAAATTAACAACCTCCCAGGCCCAATTACCAATCAAAATTTCGACCCTTCCCCCTCTCCTTTACGATTTCACCTCAGCACAACAATGATACTACGGAATCCATGATTCAAAATGAAATTAAACACAAGAAGAGGGGAGAGAGGGACATACCAGATGAATAGATGTAGAAGACAAGTGGATCTGGAAAATAAGGTTCTTTGCTCTTTTGATTTGTGTTTTGCCCGATCTGGGTCTTTTTCCTTTTTGTTTTATCTTTTCTCTTTTTTCCCTTTTTTTGCCTTGTTTTTGTTTTAAGCGGGAAGACGTGAGAGAGAGAGCATTTAGGACTTACCTGGGGAAAAATGCTATGGGGGGGGGGGGGGGGGGGGGAGGATCGCATAAGGAAGTGTGCGATCGCATCTTCAGCATGCGGTGCATTAGTCACTGGCTTACCAAGTTCAAAATGCGGTGAACTTATGTGATCGCATACAAGACATGCATTTTGCATAGTATACCTTGATATCACATTTCCGTCACGAACAATTTCCAAGCACACTGCTGATATTTGCGACCATAATGCGAACCGCATACAAGAAATGCGATAGCATATGCGTCGCAGACTGGCCAAATGCATTTTTTTTAAGATGAAAAAGAGATAGAAAGAAAATGTTACCACACATGGGTTGCCTCCCACAAAGCACTTGATTTAACGTCGCGGCACGACGAGGTTGGTACTCCCTTGGAGTCATTCATTAGTAGGACAAAACCCATCCTTCAAAGTTAATTTCTCTACCATATGCCTCTCATCATTGGTAACCAAGTAGTGTTTGATGCATTGGCCGTTTACTTTGAACGTACGAAGTCCGTCCTCAGTCGATAGTTCCATAGCACCAAAAGGAGAGACATTCACCACTTGGAAAGGTCCAGACCATTTAGATTTGAGTTTGCCCGGGAAGAGTTTGAGTCGGGAATTGAATAGTAACACCAAGTCACCCGTATGGAACTCCCGTTTTAGGATCTTCTTGTCGTGGCCCACCTTCATTCTCTCTTTATACATAGTTGCGCTCTCATAAGCGTGGAAACGGAATTCCTCCATTTCATTGAGTTGATGGAGCCTCAAATTAGAAGCTTCATTCCAGTCCAGGTTCAATTTCTTGAGTGCTCACATGGCTTTGTGCTCAATCTCCACGGGTAGATGACATGCTTTTCCGAACGCTAGCCTATATGGAGAGGTACCTATAGGAGTTTTGTATGCGGTCCGGTAGGCCCATAATGCATCATCCAGCTTCCTTGACCAGTCGGTCCGGTTGACATTAACTATTTTTGCTAGGTTATTCCTTATCTCTCTGTTGGAGACTTTAACTTGACCACTCGATTGGGGATGATAGGGTGTCGTCACCCTGTGCTTCACACCATACTTCTCTAATAGGCCATTGAACTCCCTGTTGCAAAAATGAGAACCACCGTCACTGAGAATTGCTCTAGGAGTGCCGAAATGTGTGAATATGTTTCTTTTCAAGAACGCGATTACACTCCTAGCTTCATTGTTTGGCAAGGAAACGGCTTCAACCCACTTGGACACATAGTTCACGGCTACAAGAATGTACTTAATCCCACAAGAACTTACAAACGGCCCCATAAAATCGATGCTCCATACGTCAAAAATTTCAACCTCCAACACAAAGTTCATTGGCATTTCATGCCTCTTGGAAATTGACCCTTTTCGTTGGCATTGTTCACAAGATTTGACAATTTGATTCACATCCTGATAGAGAGTTGGCCAATAGTATCCACATTCAAGAACTTTCACCGCCGTCTGGTTCCCTCCATGATGACCCCCCGTGGGTGAGTCATGACATGCCTCTAGAATAGGCATCACTTCTTCTTCTGGGACACATCTTCTAATAATGTTGTCCACACAAATGCAGAACATAAATGGCTCCTCCCAATAGTATTGACGGCAGTCCCTCAAAAGTTTCTTCTTCTGGTATGACTCCAGGTCATCCGGGATCATCTCACTCACCACATAATTTGCAATATCGGCATACGAAGGAGCTAAAGAAGAAGATAATGCCAGAATATGCTCATCAGGGAAAGCATCATCAATATCTGAGTCATCTGTCATGCGCCCCTCTTCTTCAATTCGAGAGAGATGGTCCGCAACTTGATTTTCTGTGCCCTTCTCGTCTTTGACCTCAAAGTCAAATTCTTGCAATAGAAGGACCCATCGGATTAACCTTGGCTTAGCATCTTTCTTCGGCATGAGATAGCGAAGAGCAGTGTGATCTGTAAAGACTATCACTTTGGATCCCAAAAGATAGGCCCGGAATTTCTCAAAAGCATAGACCATAGCAAGGAGGTCTTGCTCTGTCACTATGTAGTTCATTTGGGAACCGTTGAGAGTTTTGCTTTCATAGTAGATGGGATGAAGAACCTTGTTGTGCCTTTGACCCAAAATCGATCCAATAGCTACACCACTAGCGTCACACATAAGCTCGAATGGGTGAGACCAATCCGGTGTGACAATAATAGGGGCCGTGGTGAGCTTTTCCTTAAGCTCCTCAAATGCTTTGAGGCATTCATCATTGAACAAGAACTTGGCGTCTTTCTCAAGGAGTTTGCACATAGGGTTTGCAATTTTTGAAAAGTCCTTGATGAAGCGCCGATAGAAGCCGGCATGACCAAGAAAGCTTCGGATGCCTTTCACCGAAATTGAAGGAGGGAGTTTGGATATGACCTCAACCTTCGCCCGATCGACCTCAATGCCCTTTCTCAAAATTTTGTGCCCCAACACAATCCCTTCATCAACCATGAAGTGACATTTTTCCCAATTGCGCACAAGATTGGTTTCTTCACACCGTTTTAGTACTTGTCGGAGGTTGTCAAGGCAATGCTCAAAAGAATCACCAACCACCGAGAAATCATCCATAAGGACTTCCAAGAAATCCTCCACCATATCGGAGAATATGGATATCATACATTGTTGAAACGTGGCCGGAGCATTGCACAACCCAAAAGGCATCCGACTAAAAACAAAGGTGTCGTACGGGCAAGTGAATGTTGTTTTCTCTTGATCTTCCAAAGCTATGTTGATTTGTTTGTAGCCGGAATATCCATCAAGGAAGAAATATAAGGATCTTCCCGCTAGCCGATCGAGCATTTGATCAATAAAAAGTATAGGTAAATGATCCTTGCAAGTAGCATTGTTAAGCTTCCGGTAGTCCATGCCCACTCTCCATCCGGTGACCGTCCGCGTAGGGATAAGTTCATTCTTTTCGTTGTGGATCACCGTAATGCCTCCTTTCTCACACATTCCACTAGACCGACCCACGGACTATCCGCAATGGGGTAGACAACCTCGGCGTCCAACCATTTGATTATCTCCTTCTTGAATACCTCTTGCATAGAGGGATTTAATCTTCTTTGATGCTCTATGATTGGTTTGCTCCCTTCTTCGAGTTGGATTTTGTGTTCACATATTCCAGCGGGAGTTCCTCGGATGTCCGCTATTGTCCATCCAATCACTTTTCGGTGCTCCCGCAATACATTTAGCAATGTATCAACCTGCACATCATTCAACAAAGAAGACACGATTACGGGTAAAGTATCATTAGAGCCAAGAAATTTATACCTCAAGTGCGATGGGAGTGGTTTGAGCTCAAGTTGTGGTGGTTCCATGATTGAAGGCTTTCCTGGTGGTGTCATTCGATTCTGTACGTCGAGGGAAAGCTTCTTTTGTGCATATGTATAGGACCCACGCCCTTCCAATGCATTGACTATCTCTGAAAAACCCTCGATGTTTTCATCATCAAAATTTACCAAAATTGCCGCCAATGCCTCGTCGAGGCCCTCTTCTTCCATTTTCATCACAACGGCATCTTCAGCCTTATCAACAACATCAATCACCGATATCCCCTCATATGCGCTTGGCCGTTTCAACCCCTTGCTTTCTTGGAATGTAACTTCTTCATTATTCACTCGGAATTTGATTTCATGTCTTTCCGAATCCATTAATGCTTTTCCAGTTGCGAGGAATGGTATTCCTAAGATGATAGGAATATCCTTATCCACCACACAGTCCAAGATGACAAAGTCGGCCAGGAGAAGGAACTTCCCCACCTTCACTAGAACATCATCAACAATGCCCAAGGGTTTCTTTATGGTTCGATCGGCCATTTGCAAACGCATGCTAGTTGGTCTTTGCAATCCCAGTTATGCTTGCTTGTAAATAGCAAGAGGCATCAAATTTATACTAGCGCCGTTTTCACAAAGTGCTCTAGCAAAATTTCTCAATCCAATGGTGCATGGGATAGTAAAAGCTCCCGGGTCTCCCTTCTTCTCCACGGTTAATGTAGCAATTATTGAACTAACCCTGTGAGTCAAATTTACCACCGCATTCTTTTTCATTCTCTTCTTTGTCATCAGCTCCTTCAAGTACTTGGCGAACCCCGGCATTTCTTGGAAAGCTTCCAAGAATGGAATTTTCACCGACAATTGCTTCAAGATGTCATAGAATTTTTCAAACTTCCCGTCATCCACTCTTCGTGCATGCCTTTGAGGAAACGGAGGGTTGGGCCTAGGAATTGGTGGAGGAGCTTTTGGGGTCTCCTTATCCTTTTCTACGGCCTTTCCTTTTCTCTCTCCTTGAACCTCATCCTCTAGGGGGGTTTCCTCAACTTCCACTACTACCGGCAACTCACTTCGTGCTTCCTCTCCTTGATCATTGTTCTCGTCATCAATCACTTTCTCACTTTTGTCTTGAATCACCTTACCACTTCTCGTTGTGATGGCCATGCAATGAGATATCAACCCCCCTGGGCCGCTTTTTTGGTTGACCACCATGTCACTTGGAAGTGTGCCTTTTATCTTGGGAGTTTGCTCTCTTGATAGATCTCTCATTTGAAATTCAAGTTTTTGAATTGAAGCGGTGTGTGAACCCACCACCTCGGACATATTCCTCATTGTTGCATCATTTTTCTCTTGATTTTGCAGAATCCACTCTAGCATCCCTTCCATTTTTTATTCACTTGACGACCCCTCTTTGTATTGTGAAGAGTTGGGATACTGCCCTCGCGGTGCTACATAAGGGTTGGAGCTTCTATTGGGATAATTGTTGTTGTTGTTCCAAGATCCTTGGCCACCTTGATCATTGAGCCAATTTTGTTGGCCTTGCCCTTGCGGGTTTGGCCTCCAATTTTTTTGTTGGCGGTAACCACCTTGAACGTTTTGAACATAATTTGCTTCTTCCCACTCTTGACTACCCATTGATTGCATGTCTTCCACCATATTCACTTTCTTCATTTTATTTTCCTTGAGCATCTTTGTCAGTACATCAACATTAGTGGCAAGACCTTCAATCACTTGGTCTCTTTCTTGATTCTCCTTGATGATGTTAGCAAGAGAAGGAGTGCCATAAGAAATTCTCCCACTCGAATCTTCCGAATGCCATGCTTGATTGTGCTTAGCCATCTTGTCTAAGATTTGAGTAATCCTAGCAAATGACTTGTCGATGAAAGACCCATCCGCGGCATTCTTTGCAATTGACTGGGAGAGCGAGTCTAGACCTATGTTAAATTTCTCCATCAAAATGTTTTCCGGGAACCCATGGTTTGGTGATCTCACAAGATACAGCTTGAAACGGTCCCACGCTTCATGTAAGTGCTCCCCCGGCATTTGTTTGAAGAAAAATATTTTGTCTCTAAGCTCAGATTTCTTGCTATCCGGGAACCACTTTGACAAAAAGGCTCGAACAAGCTCAGGCCATGTAGGGATGGCGTGAGGGGGTAAATTGAGAAGCCACTTCCTTGCCTCTCCCGCTAAGGAGTACTTGAACACCCGCAACCTCAAAGTGTCATCCGACACATTGGTTTGTTTGTGTATGGCGCACACACCCAAGAAGTTCCTTAGGTGTTGCGTAGGATCATCATCAGTTGAGTTGTGAAATAATCCTTCTGCCTTAAGCATCAGTATCATTCCATGGTCCACTTTAAATGTCGATGCACCAACTGCCGGTGGAAGGATGGCATTGGAGTCGTCGATGTATTCCTCAATATCGGCGAAAGGATTTTCCTCTTATCCATACAACTCGGCCATTGTGACCTAGGACACCAATACAAAACAAGCAACTTGTGATGGAATAGAACAAATATAAAGTGAAGTACACACTAACTAGTAATTTCCATACCGTATTCCCTAGCAACGGCGTCAAAATTTGATACGCTCAAATTACACTTTAAAATAGTGTAAAGCGGTCGAAGTCAAATATAATAACCCAACAAGGTTGGGGTCGAATCCCACAGGGAATATGTGTAAAAATAATACTTTGATAGTGTGATTCTTAACTCAAATCATAGTTCCATTCCATTAGTGAACGGGAATATTGAGGATTTGTTGTGTAATAATCTAGTAAATGTAGTGGCAATGAGACTTAATTGAAGTTGTGATTAGTATGATTAAGTAGACCAAGGTTGTGTCCCCTTTTATGAAGTGTAATGCAAATGGATATTAATATGATATATTTTTGATGGGAAGTTCTTGATATGCAATCGATTCTAAATGTCTACCCAATATTTTCCAATAATAGGGTAGAACTTCCTCTTTATAATTTTCCCAAATATAAAAGAGTTGCACTAAAACCCAAATATCTTGTTGCCAAATAAAATCAACTTATTCCTAAGTGATTCTATTAAACAAGGTTTAAATCCTTGAGTTATTGATATTTACTCTTACCAAGTCTAACCCACTTTTCCAAACTAAGAAAGAATTTATGGCATAGGTTAATGTTTGCAACCACTAACAATAATTATGAAATGAAGAGTAAATAAATATCAACAACCCATTATGCATATATTCAATGGAAAATACCCAAATACATAACACCCATTTAGGGTCCACAACCTTAGTATTTAAGGCTAGCTACACATAGTAAATGACAAAAAGCTAGGAATAATAAATGTCATAAACGCTTACAAACCCAAGGATTTCTTGCTCTAATGCTTCCAAAAAGGAGAAGAATATTCAATAAGGTGATGTTCCTTAAAGACTAGACAAGAATGACCCACAAAACCCTAATAAATCAATTTATAGTGGGCCAAAAATCAGGGCCAAAAAGGGACAAAAATACCCCTTTAATTCAACTCTGCGTTCACGTTTCAAAACCCTAGTTTCCAGGTCGTCACCACATTACTGATATGCGGTTCGCATTGTTGCTTTGCAGTTCACATTGTTGGTATGCCACCGCAGATTGGCATCGCATTCTTGAGGCAGCATCAGGCACACGGGATTCTGCGGTTAACTTTGCGGCTCGCATGTGAATTATACAGTCGTATAATAGACCGCATTCTTGCTCTTGAATTTGGACGATCTTTCTGTTGAGGTCTGCGATCCCTTGGTGCATTATGCGATTCGCATGTTAGTTCTGCGACATCCTCTTGTCAAATATGCGATCGCATAGTGTTAATTTCTTTACTTTTTATCTCCTTTGATCTATTTTCCATGTTCTTGAGTGTTTAAGCCTCATGTACTGCAAAACATCATAATTCTATAAGTAAAAAAAGTAAATGCTCTTGAAAAAATCTATAACCTAAGCAATTTGGTATTAAATGTGCCGAAATTCTCCGGCACATCACCTAACCTTGTGTGGGGGGAGTACCCCTTAGGATTTGATTCTTCTATGTTGATTGTAGTCCGTGTACGAGAGGTGACGAGTGTGTGCTCGGACTTATTTGTAGAAGGTTGACCTTTTAGGGTTCTTAGGTTCTTATATTCACCTTGTATGAAGTTGTTCTTGATACGCTTTGTCACGACCCAAAATCAAACATAGGTCGTGATGGCGCCCAACACCGGAGTCAGGCAAGCCAACAGTTATTTACTAGAGAGATTTTCCTTATTTAACATACTAACCCCACATATTCCCAAAATTTTAAGCTTAGATCGTTTAATTAAAAATGAAAACATTAACCAACTCAAGTAAATACAGTAACAATGATCATGATCCAATATATACAGTCCCAAAATAAAGAGTCTATTATGTGCGCGCCAGGAACCAGTGTCACAAGTCAACAGGTGAACTAGTAGTATATACAAAAGATTATACAAACTATACTGATGTCTGAGAGAAATAGATAGAAATGAACAAAAGATAACTCCATAGCACTGCTGAGAATCGCCAAGGGAGGTAGCTACCATGGAGTCAGGTCTAGAATATACGTCAAGCTCCGGTCGGGTAACCAGAAGCACCAGCCTCACAACCTGTACAATTAAGTATAGAAGTACAACATGAGTACATAAATATATATGTACCCAGTGAGTATCCCACCTACCCTTGAAGAGGTAGTGACAAGAGGTCGACATGACACTCACTAAGGTCCTATAGTAATAATGCAAAACAGTATATCACGAAATGCAGTAGACATGTGAGACAGTAAGCAGCAGATACCTATCAAATACAGAAATCAAGGAAACTACTGAAAAAAAGCAACAATGTACACTTTCCTATTTCCACCAAATATCTGTCAAGTCAATATCAATGGAAACAGTACAAAATAGCCAAGCGCACACAAGGGTAAGACAACCTGCCGGAGTCATAAGGAAATATCTAGACACTAAATAGACGTAAAGCTTCCCCCACTCGCGAATCATACTTGCGACTCGAGTGCTGACACATTTATGTACAATTTCCATAAATCTTCCCTCGATCGTGAATCATACCTACGATTCGAGTGCTGACACACTTATATACAATTACCATAAAGCTTCCCTCGACCGCGCATTATACCTACAATTCGAGTGCTGACACACTTATACCGATTTATCATAAAGCTTCCCTCGATTGCGAATCATACCTGTGATTCGAGTGCTGAATCTCATACGTACATATATGCATACCGAAATATCAATAACTCAGTAGGGGATATACCTGTAACAGGGATAATCAACGGGGAGTTCAAGTGCAACTTTCCACATTTCCATATCAATTAAAAAGCAATAGGCCGCTCAAAGAACACTCAAGATACATAATAGGGCACATAGAGACATGCATATGAGACCTAAAACTACCCGACATAGCATGATAGTCGCTACATACAGACTCTCGTCACTTAGTACACACGTAGCCCCCAAAATAACTACACACAGCACATATAACACCTAAGGGGACAATTCCCTCTTACAAGGTTAGAAAGAAGACTCACCTCGTGTCGAATCTACCCTGCGGACCAAGGATGCGCCCGAACTCCGAACTCTACACCCGAGGACCCGCAACTAGTCAAATATGGTACAATGACATCAATGCATGCTCAAAGTAGGGTAATTATCATATTTATTCAATAGATCAACATTCTTAAAGAATTCTCAAAATTCAACCCCGGGCCCGCACAATCAATTTCCGAAAATCTTCGAAGGAATCGCTCACCCGAAACCTAAGGATCGTTAATATACGATTTCTACTTGAATTTATAGCAATAAATGGGTAATTCACCAATTTCTCAAGAACCTTAAATTACTACCCAATTCTTGATTTTTCAATGATTTAGTAGAGAGTTTAACAAGTAATTCATGTTTGAAACTAGTGTTAGAGTGGAATTTACTTACCTCTTTAGTAGTTAGGTCGTGGAACCTCTTTCCCAAGCTCACAAGACTCTAATGGTGGAGGAAAATGAATGCATGGGGGTGAAATCCCGAGTTTCAAAGATTAATATACTACCTGGCCTACAGGGTTTCCGCACATGCAGCTCGGGGACCGCACTTGCAGTCTTGCGCCAGCGAGCTGGGGCTCGCACCTGCGAAACTGTATGGGAAGGGCTGGGTTCGCACCTGCGGATGGTTGGCCGCACCAGCGGTTTCGCTCCTGCGAACTTTTGTCTGCACTTGTGAGAAAGGGGGACCTCACCTGGGGGTCGCACCTGCGATGCTTGGGACTGCAGGAGCGGTCCCGCACCTGCGACTGGGAAATCGCACCTGCGGTCACACCAGATCAGGTGCACCAGCAGCTATTTTAGCTGGATTTTAGCCCCGTTGGGTGCTCGGGAGGCCCCTAGGCCCACCCGAACCCTCGTCCAAATATACCAACAAGTCCCAAATCATAATAAGGACTTGCTCAAGCCTTCGGAACACCCAAAACAACTCCAAAACTCTAAATCACACCTCAAAACCCCAAGAACCAAACTTAGGAACTTTAAGTTTTCTAGACTTCGCTAACAACGCCCCGAACCGACCTATACTACTCGGAATGACACCAAATTTTGCAGGGAAGTCATAAATGACATAACAAAACTATTTCCGATATCGGAATTACGTTCGGACCATGATAACACAAAAACACGTCCAAAACCACAATAAGAACTTAAGAAACTTCTTATTTCAATATTGGGCACCAAAACGCTCCGGGTAATCAGAAACCCATTTCGAACATACGCCCAGGTCCAAAATCATCACACGAAGCTACTGGAACCGATGAAACTCGATTCGGAGGTCGTTTACCCAAAATGTTGACCGAAGTCAACCTTGGTATTAAAGGCCAACCTTAAGGAACCAATTGTTCCTGTAGCACTCTAAACACCTCCGAATCCCGGACCACTAGTCCCCGCAAGTCATAAATCATAAAAATCCCCTATGGGAAGTTTCATTTGGGGGAACGAGGTCCGATAATGCAAAACGACCAGTGGGTTCGTTACATTCTCCACCTCTTAAACAAACATTCCTCCTCGAACGGGTAGAATCATACCTGAAGCTGAATATGTGTGGATATATTCTCCACATGTCCTCCTCGGACTCCCAGGTCGCCTCCTCAACTGGATGGCCCTTCCACTGGACCTTTACGGCAGAAACTCTCTTGGACCTCAATTGGCGGTCCTGTCTATCAATAATAGCAACTGGATCTTCCTCGTAGCCCAACCTCTCATCCAACTAAATAGTTCTGAAATTAACCACATGAGAGAAGTCGGCGCGGTACCTCCGGAGCATGGATACATGAAAAACTCGATGAACTCCTTATAAAATGGGAGGCAAGGCCAGTTCATAAGCAACCTCCCCAACTCTCCTCAACACCTCGAATGGACCTATAAACCTCGGGCTCAACTTGCCCCAAAACTCATAATAGCCTTCATAGGCGAGACTTTCAACAGGACCATGTCTCCCTTCATAAATAATACATCACGCGTCCTCTGATCCACGTAACTCTTCTGTCTGGACTGTGTTGTACAGAGCCTCTCCTGAATCAACTTCAGTTTCTCCAAGGCATCCCTCACCAAGTCGGTGCCATATAACTTAGCATTGTCGGGCTCAGAACACCCGATAGGAGAACGACATCGCCGACCAAACAAAGCCTCAAATGGTGCCATCTCAATGTTGGACTAATAATTATTATTGTAAGAAAACTCGGTCAAAGGCAAGAATTGGTCCCACCGACCTCCGAAGTCAATCACACATGCCCTAAGCATGTCCAATATCTGAACTGTACGCTCCGACTGACCATCAGTCTGAGGGTGAAATGCTGTTCTGAGGTCTATCTATGTGCCCATCTCACAATGCAATGCTCTCCAGAAATGCGAGGTGAACTGCGGACCTCGATCTAATATAATGGACGCCGGCACACCATGCAACCGGACTATCTCCCAAATGTAGATCTGGGCCAACCTCTCAGAAGTATATGTAGCAGCTACTGGAATGAATGCACCGATTTGGTCAATCTATCTACAATGACCCAAACCGCGTCCACCTTCCGCAAAGTCCGAGGCATTCCTACCACGAAGTCCATAGCGATGTGCTCCCATTTCCACTCAGGAATGGGCATATGCTGAAGTAGGCCTCCTGGCCTCTAGTGCTCACATTTCAACTGCTGGAAATTAAGACACCTAGTCACATACTCCACAATGTCCTTCTTCATCTGCCTCCACCAAAAATGCTTCTTCAAGTCACGATACATCTTCGTAGCACCAAGATGAATAGAATACCGAGAGTTGTGTGCCTCCTCTAGAATCCTCTCCCTCAGGCCATCAACATTAGGAACACATAAGCGACCCTGAGGTCTCAGAACACCATCCTCGCCAATAGTAGCCTCCTTGGCCCTACCCTGAACCACTGTCTCCCGAAGCTCTGCTAAGCACGGATCATAGAACTGTCGGGCCTTAAACTCCCCCAATAACGGAGTCTAAGCAACCATATGTTCTAAAACTCAACGAGGCTCTAAAAGGTCTAACCTCACTAGGCGATTGGCCAAGGACTGAACGTCCAAGGCTAGAGGTCTATCCTCTGCTGCAATATAAGCCAAGCTACCCATACTTTCTGCCTTCCTGCTCAAAGCATCTGCTACCACATTTGCCTTTCCCGGCTGATAAAGAATGGTGATATCATAATCTTTCAAAAACTCAAGCCATCTGTGTTGTCTCAAATTGATATCCTTCTGCTTGAACAAGTGCTGCAAGCTACGGGGGTCTGTATAAACCTCACAGGACACACCATACAAGTAGTTCTTCCAAATCTTAAGAGCGTGAATAAGCGCCGCCAACTCCAAATCGTGCACAAGGTAATTCTTCTCATGAACCTTCAGCTAGCGTGAAGCATAATCAATAACTCTCCCCCTGCATCAACACACACCCCAAGACAACGCGTGAAGTGTCGCAATATACTGTGTGCTTCCCAGAACCAGAAGGCAATACTAGAACTGGTGTTGAGGTCAATGTTATCTTGAGCTTCTGAAAGCTCACCTCACACTCACCAGACCATCAAAACGGGGCATTCTTCTAAGTCAATCTAGTCAACGGAGCTGCAATAGAAGAGAAACCCTCCATAAATCGGCGATAATAGCCTGCTAGGCCCAAAAACGCTCCTGATCTCTTTAGCTGAAGTAGGAAGCAACCAACTCTGAACTGCCTCGATCTTCTGAGGATCAACCTTGATACCCTCTTCGGACACCACGTGCCCCAAAAATGCCACGGAATCCAACCAGAACTCACACTTGGAGAACTTAGCATATAGCTTATGTTCTCGCAAAGTCTGGAGCACAACTCTCAAATGCTGCTCGTGCTCCCCCATGCTACGTGAGTAAACCAAAATGTCATCAATGAAGACAATGACAAAGGAATCAATATACGGCCTGAACACCCTATTCATCAAGTCCATGAATGTTGATGGGGCATTAGTCAAGCCAAAGGACGTTACCAGGAACTCGGCCATATCTCGTACGAAAAGCAGTCTTCGGAACATATGAAGCCCGAATCCTCAACTGATAATACCCTGATCTGAAATAAATCTTAGAAAACACACGAGCACCCTTTAACAGGTCAAACAAATCATCGATGCTCGACAAGGGATACTTGTTCTTAATGGTAACCTTGTTCAACTGGCGGTAATCAATACACATCCGCATAGACCTATCCTTCTTCTTCACAAATAAAACTGGAGCACCCTACGGCGATACACTCGGTCTGATGAACCCCTTAGCTAACAACTCCTCAAGCTGCTCCTTCAACTCTTTCAACTCTTCTGGAGCCATATGGTACAGAGGAATAGATATAGGCTGGGTGTTTGGAGCTAAATCAATGCAGAAATCAATATCACGGTCCGGAGGTATGCCCGGAAGATCCGAAGGAAATACATCCGCAAAATCTCGAACCACTGGCACTGAATCAATTGTCGGAGACTCGGCAGTGGTGTCCCGCACATAAGAAAAATAGGCTAGACAACCCTTCTCGATCATATGTCGAGCCTTCATGAATAACCCGGTTGGCTGCACTAACTGAAGAACCCCTCCACTCCAGCCTAGGCAACTCGGGCATGGCTAAATTAACTGTCTTGGCATTGCAATCAAGCACGGCATGATAACGAGATAGCCAATCCATGCCTAGAATAACCTCAAAATCAACCATGTCGAGCAATAAAAGGTCAGCTCTGGTCTCGAACCCACAGAAGGTGATCACACAAGACCGGTACACCCGGTCTACCACCACAGAATCGCCCACATGAGTGGACACATATATATAGGAGATCCCAAGGACTTACGAGAAATATCCAGAAAAGGAGCAAATAGGGTTGAAACATATGAATAAGTGGATCATGGATTAAACAATACTGAAGCCTCTCTAAGAGATAATACCTGTGATCACAATGTCTGAAGCCACTGCATCTGATCTGGCTGGAAAAGCATAGAATCTGGCTGGAGAACCGGAAGACTGGGCTCCACCAAAGTTAATAAGAGCTGCCTGACCTCCCCCTGACTGGCCTCCAACTATAGGACAACCCCTGCCGACCTGTCCTCCACCTCTAGGTGGCCGGACTGCTGGTGCTGAACTCATAGGCTGATAACCCTGCTGCACTGTCTTGCACCGAAACCTGGGACAAGCCCTCCTCACATGGCCCAGATCCCTGCACTCGTAACATCTCACAAGTGACATATCATGTAGTCCCGAAGAAGAAGAATCCTAAATGGACGGAGAGCGATGTGAACCCTTAGCCGTAGCACTGAAATAGGAACTGGAGGATCTCTGGCGACTGGAGGAACAACTAGGAGAACTCTGAATAAATAGAGTACGGTAGGAGCGCTCTGGCATGGCACTGAACTGGGCCTAACTAGGACACCTAGGGGAGGTGGTGGAGGTGCTGAATAAGAAGGCATGCTGGGCTGACCACCCCCAAAGCGACCTCTGCTCCTAACTGGGGCATCCCTAAAATCTCCTAAGAACCTAGCCCTCTTATCCTGCTTACCCTACTCCCTACTCCTCAACCGATAACCCTCGATCCTACGAGCAATCTCCACTATGAGCTGATTAAGAGTACCCATCTCCACCTCTCGAGCCATGGTGCATCTAATACCTGGATGCAACCCTGCTACAAACCTCCGCACTCTCTCAGCATCGGTGGGTAATATCATAAGTGCATGGCATGACAGCTCTAAAAATCTAGCCTCATAATCTGTCACGGACATCTGCCCCTGCTCTAACCACTCAAACTGACCCCGCAGCTCTTCCCTCTACGAGGGTGTAATATATCTGTCCAAGAACATTTGTGTGAACTTCTCTTAAGTTATAGTAGGAGAATCTGTTGGCCTGCTGAGAACATAAGACTGCCACCACCTACGAGCTCTGCCCTCTAACTGGAATGTGGTGAAATCCACTCCATGGGATGCTAGGATCCCCATGTTGTGCAGTCTATCCCTGCACCTATCAATGAAGTCCTGGTCATCCTCACCTCGCTCACCCCCGAAGACTGGAGGGCGCAATCGAGTCCTTCTGTCTAACATCTTCTGTTGATTACCATCCACAGTTGGTCTGGTCTCCGGAGTTGCTACTACAGGCTGGGTACCACCAATGGGCAGTGTACCTGGGGTATGATGTGCTGCAGCTGCCGGTCCTGCGGCCTGGGCGGTAGGGGTCTGGTCTCCCCCTCCCGCCTGAGAAGTGGCAGGATCTGCTGGAAATAAACCAGCCTGAGACATAGTGTCCATGAATCTCATCATACGGCCCATGACTGACTGGAAGCCTGGCACCGTCATAAAGTCTACTGGTGCAGGATCTGCTGGAGGCACCTCATCCTACTCCTCTATAATAGGGTCCTCTGGTGGTGTAACTGGAATAGCTCTGGGATGACCTCATCCCCTACCTCGGGTTGTTGCCCTTCCCCTGCCTCTACCATGACCTCGGGCGATGGGGATTGTGTTATCTCCTGGATTAGGAACATCGGATACGCGCATCCTCAACATCTGTGAGAGAATAGAGAAATGAGTTTTAAGTACATCACCGATTGCATGATAGAATATAAATAAAATGAGTTTTCCTAACACCCTGTAGCCTCCTGAAGATAAGTACAGACGTCTCCATACCGATCCGCAAGACTCTACTGGGTTTTCCCGTGACTCGTGAGACTTACGTGAACCTAGTGCTCTGATACCATGTTGTCACGACCCAAAATCCAACACAGGTTGTGATGGCGCCCAACACCGGAGTCAGGCAAGCCAACAGTTATTACTAGAGAGATTTTCCTTATTTAACATACTAACCCCACATATTCCCAAAATTTTAAGCTTAGATCATTTAAATAAAAATGAAAACATTAACCAACTCAAGTAAATACAGTAACAATGATCATGATCAAATATATACAGTCCCAAAATAAAGAGTCTACTATGTGCGTGCCAGGAACCAGTGTCACAAGTCAACAGGTGAACTAGTAGTATATACAAAAGATTATACAAACTATACTGTTGTCTGAGAGAAATAGACAGAAATGAACAAAAGATAACTCCATAGCACTGCTGAGAATCGCCAAGGGAGGTAGCTACCATAGAGTCAGGACCAGAATATACGTCAAGCTCCGGTCGGGTAACTAGAAGCACCAGCCTCAGAACCTGTACAATTAAGTATAGAAGTACAGCATGAGTACATAAATATATATGTACCCAGTGAGTATCCCACCTACCCTTGAAGAGGTAGTGACAAGAGGTCGACATGACACTCACTAAGGTCCTATAGTAATAATGCAAAATAGTATATCACGAAATGCAGTAGACATGTGAGACAGTAAGCAGCAGATGCCTATCAAATACAGAAATCCAGGACACTACTGAAAATAAGCAACAATGTACATTTTCCTATTTCCCCCAAATATCTGTCAAGTCAATATCAATGGAAACAGTACAAAATAGCCAAGTGCACACAAGGGTAAGACAACCGGCCGAAGTCATAAGGAAATATCTAGACACTAAATAGACGTAAAGCTTCCCCCACTCGCGAATCATACTTGCGACTCGAGTGCTGACACATTTATGTAATATTTCCATAAAGCTTCCCTCGATCGTGAATCATACCTACGATTCGAGTGCTGACACACTTATATAAAATTACCATAAAGCTTCCCTCGACCACGCATCATACCTGCAATTCAAGTGCTGACACACTTATACCGATTTATCATAAAGCTTCCCTCGATCGCGAATCATACCTGTGATTCGAGTGATGAATCTCATACGTACATATATGCATACCAAAATATCAATAACTCAGTAGGGGATATACCTGTAACAGGGATTAATCAACGGGGAGTTCAAGTGCAACTTTCCACATTTCCATATCAGTTAAAAAGCAATAGGTCGCTCAAAGAACACTCAAGATACATAATAGGGCACATAGAGACATGCTTATGAGACCTAAAACTACCCAACATAGCATGATAGTCGCTACATACAGACTCTTGTCACTTAGTACACACGTAGCCCCCAAAATAACTACACACAACACATATAACACCTAAGGGGACAATTCCCTCTTACAAGGTTAGAAAGAAGAGTCACCTCGTGTCGAATCTACCCCGCGGACCAAGGATGCGCCCGAACTCCGAACTCTACACCCGAGGACTCGCAACTAGTCAAATATGGTACAATGACATCAATGCATGCTCAAAGTAGGGTAATTATCATATTTATTCAATAGATCAACATTCTTAAAGAATTCTCAAAATTCAACCCCGGGCCCGCACGATCAATTTCCGAAAATCTTCGAAGGAATCGCTCACCCGAAACCTAAGGATCGTTAATATACGATTTCTACTTGAATTTATAGCAATAAATGGGCAATTCACCAATTTCTCAAGAACCCTAAATTACTACCCAATTCTTGATTTTTTAATGATTTAGTAGAGAGTTTAACAAGTAATTCATGTTTGAAACTAGTGTTAGAGTGGAATTTACTTACCTCTTTAGTAGTTAGGTCGTGGAACCTCTTTCCCAAGCTCACAACACTCTAATGGTGGAGGAAAATGAATGCATGGGGGTGAAATCCCGAGTTTCAAAGATTAATATACTACCTGGCCTACAGGGTTTCCGCACATGCAGCTCGGGGACCGCACTTGCAGTCTTGCGCCAGCGAGCTGGGGCTCGCACCTGCAAAACTGTATGGGAAGGGCTGGGTTCGCATCTGTGAACGGTTGGCCGCACCAGCGGTTTCGCTCCTGCAAACTTTTGTCCGCACCTGCGAGAAAGGAGGACCTCACCTAGGGGTCGCACCTGCGATGCTTGGGACCGTAGGAGCAGTCCCGCACGTGCGGTCACACCAGATCAGGTGCACCAATAGCTATTTTAGCTGGGTTTTAGCCCCTATTGGGTGACCGGGAGGCCCCTGGGCCCACCCGAGCCCTCGTCCAAATATACCAACAAGTCCCAAATCTTAATACAGACTCGCTCGAGCCTTCGGAACACCCAAAACAAAGCTAAAACTCAAAATGACACCTCAAAACCCTAAGAACCAAACTTAGGAACTTTAAGTTTTCTAGACTTCACTAACAACGCACTAAACCGAGCTATACTACTCGAAATGACACAAAATTTTGCAGGAAAGTCATAAATGATATAATGGAACTATTCCTGGTCTCAGAATTTTGTTCAGACCTCGATAACACAAAAAAAGACCAAAACCACAATAAGAACTTAAGGAATTTCTTATTTCAATATTGGGCGCCGAAACGCCCCCGGGTCATCAGAAACCCATTCCGAACATACAACCAGGTCCAAAATCATCACACGAAGCTACTGGAACCAACAAAACTCGATTCCGAGGTTGTTTACCCAAAATGTTGATCGAAGTTAAACTTGGCCTTAAAGTCCAACCTTAAGGAACCAATTGTTCATCTAGCACTCTAAACACCTCTGAATCCCAGACCACCAGTCTCCGCAAGTCATAAATCATAAAAAGCCTCTACGGGAAGTTTCATTTGGGTGAACGGGGTCCGATAAGGCAAAATGACTAGTGGGTCGTTACACGCTTGAGTTCTTATTTGCTATTTTCCCCTCTATATGCCTTGATTAGAGGTAATTGCTTTAGGATTCACTCTTACCGCCTACTTGACTCTGATTTGACTTAACCAAAGGTTTTACCTCTCTATCATCATGCTATATTTTCATAAACTGCCTATAATTAATTGAATTATTGAATATCCCTCATAATTGCTCAACCTTAAAAGGGGTTTAGATAACTTATATCTTAGTAGACTTGTCCTTACTTGGAATTATTTGACTTGTGTTGTCTTCTTATTGTTGACTTGAATTTGTGGATTTGTTGCTTGTCTTGTTTTTCCCTGGTCAAGCTATTCTCTTTACATTTAGTATTCTTTACCGTGATTATTCCTTGTGAATGATGTTCTATTTGTTTCTTTGTGAATTGAAGTTCTTGTATTGATTTATTCGTCGTACCTTGTGTCATTGTCATGGTTTCTTTGTATTTGATGTGGTGATGTACGAGTTTTCTACCGTGCTATAATTGTTGTCTTTGTTTGTTGCACTGCATAATTAAATTAGGACTATGGACGTATTCTGGGAGATCCCCCTTGTACTGCATATTTAAATTGGGGACTACGGACGTATTCTGGGAGATCCCCCCTGTACTGCATATTTAAATTGGGGACTACGGATGTATTCTGGGAGATCCCCCATGTACTGCATATTTACTTTAGGAATACAGATGTATTCTGGGAGATCCCCCAGCACTGCATATTTACTTTGGGACTACGGACGTATTTCGGGAGACCCCCTAGAACCGCATATTGTTTTGGGACTACGGACGTATTCCGGGAGATCCTCTGTATTGTGTGATAAATTCGGAACTACGGGACGGGATCCCGGTAGATTTATCAGAGGAATTATGTTTGAAAGACAATTATTTGGAAAGTCCAATTTTAAAAACATTATCTTGAATAAAACTAAGTTTGAAGGACATTCCTTTGGAAAAGAATATTTGAAAAATCTTTATGCTGAATAAAACTATGTTGACGGACAGTCCTTTGGAAAAGTATATTAGAAAAATGTTTATGATGAAGAAAACTATGTTTGAAGGACACTTTCTATGAAAAAGTATACTTGAAAAGCTTGTATCTTGAAGAAAACTATGTCTGAGAGAGATCTCTTGGGAAAAATATATTTCAAAGGAATTTCCCTTAGAAAGGATATTACCTTAATCTTTCAATATAAAAACTTGCACGTGAAAGTTTTGTAAAGACCCGTAATTTTCTTGAGTAAAAACAATGCCCGAATAGGTCCCCATATTTTTATATCCATAGTAAATCTTAAAATGGACCCTTTATGGAGTAAAAAGTACCCCGGGACTTAAAAGATAAAATTTTCCAGAGTTGCACAAAACTACGGTCCACTATGCGATCGCAGATCAGGTATGCAGATCGCATAGTGGTCGAATAACCTGGACAGCCTGCTATCCAATTTGAGGACAGCTATGCGACCCAAGATATGATCGCATTTTGGGAATGCGGACCGCATAGCTGTAGCATCCTTGCATCTCTATTTTTGCGAAGGAGGTTATGCGACGCACTATGCGATCGCATAACAGGTATGCGGACCGCATAGTGGTCGCATGCCTGGGCTGTCCGGTTCCAATTTTAGCCCATTTGAGGGCCATTTATGCGACAGGAATGCGGACCGCATAACAGGAATGTGATCGCATTCCTGACCGCATTTTCTGCTTCTAGGCTTCTAATTTCTGATGTTAAAACCCGACCCCCAGTTTTATAAAACACCCCTCCCCTTCATTTTTAACAACTATCTGATTAAAATAGAGATAAGTGAGAGTGGGTTCTAGTGAGAGAAGTCCCCATCTTCCCCAAGTTGATCCTCCATCTCTACTCAGGCCTGGAACTAATCGAGTAGGCTTCATCTTCTTCACCATAAGAGGTAAGTCTTCACCCCATTTCCCCAAATTTTTAGATTTTAGTTAGAATATAACACACATAGGTTGGTTCTTGAAGATGAGAGTTAAGACCTTGCATGCATGTGAATAATCTACCATAATCTAGCAATAGGAAGTAAGCTAGGGCAATCTTTCACTAAAAAGGGGTTAGTTAATCTAAAGGACCACATAATAGTTGATAAAATGCCCAAATGAGTTCAAGGTTCCTAAATCTAAGTTTGAATGTGTCACATTGTAAATTAGATTGAAGGCGTTAGAAGGTCCGGTGATTTTTGATAGAAATTATAGAGAAATTCCAAATCGAGGTATGTATGGCTAACTCTAATCCTCATAGGATAAACCCATTGTGCTCACTTTCCGGGTATGATTCTCTTGCCGGATATCTATGGAATTTATGTGTTCTATGTGCCTAATTGAGTAATCTTTGCTTCTATGCCATTCCATGCTAATACCATATCGTTGTGCTACTTGAGTATATGAGTTGTGATCATTATATTCCTTCTTCTATTATGTGTGTGATACTTGCATATGATGGATGTGGTAATTATGAAAGACTAGAATGGTGCGAAATGTGAATCAAAAGTTGCTATGATATGAAATGTGGGTAAAGAGATGGTAATGATGTGAAATGCGAAACATGAGGTTGAATTTTTGTGAAAAATGAATTAATGGAATGGATGGTTATGGAATATGGATTAAAGGATGAACTATTGTGAAATGTGAATCAAAGGATTCTAAAGATATGAAAGACGAATCAAAAAACAATATGTGTTGGGATCAAAAAGGTTAAAAATGATGTAAGTGATCTAAAACACCCATAATTGTACTAGGAGAATGTCCTAGGGGTGAGAAGGCCTATCCGGTCTGGCTAGGATCGGACTCCATGCCGTACACATGGATGACTTGATATTGTGATATGATTATTATTTGATGATGACTATTGTCCTCACTATTTATAGTTGAGATGGCCTAGCCGATCGGGTAGAGATCGGGCTCTGTGTGCTGTGCACAAGCGGCGGTGTTAGCCTAGCCGATTCGGGCAGAGATCGGACTCCGTGAGAACAAGCCATGGTGGTTATATGTGATGTGATTGAAATTCAGACCTCACCTAGGACAGCTTAGCCGATCGGGCAGAGATCGAACTCCATGTGACAACGACACGGTGGATCAGTAATAATAATAACAAGATGAACTTAAAATTACATTAACCAAAAGATGGCAAAACGGGATGAGGGATGTGGTAACTCTTGTTTGTGTTTTTCCTTGCCTTTGTGTATTGTTGTATGATGCCTCTATTTGTGTTGACTTTTGGTGTTTGTCCTATCTAGAGTAGGTTTGTTCATACATACTAGTGTTATTCAATGGTACTAACGTCCCTTTTGCCAGGGGCACTACATCTTTTAAATGGATGCAGGTGGTTCGGTAACAGGTAGCGCCGATTGCCGAGAGTGGTGCCTTTCCTTCCATCTCTTCAGCAGTCTTTGTGAGCCCCACTTCCTCTCGGGGCTGTGTGTAATCATGTTGACTCATTTTGTTTATGTCATTCCTTTTGAGGTATAGTCGGGGCCTTGTTATCAGCAACTCTGTCTATTCTTCTCCGCACTCTTAGAGGCTCCGCAAACACTATGTGGGTTGTAAACATATTTTGGGTAGTTGTTTTACTTACTCGTAATCGTGGTCCCGTATAAGAAATGTTGTACTTAGTATGTATGTTTTGGTAAGATCTAATGTTGAAAATGTTAAAAGAAGAAAGGGATTTATGTTGTAAACGCATGCTTGATTCTATTTTGTTGTTTCACTTATAAAACGTACATTATGAACACGGGGAAATGTGTTGGGTAAGAAAGACAATCCAGGTCCACTTCACCGGGTTCATCCGGTTGGGCGCCGGTCTCGTCCCTCGATTTTGGGGCGTGACAAGTTTACACTCGAAGATTTTGACCATTTTAATGGGATTTGTGGCTAAGGCCTGGTGTGGAAACTAATACAGTGCTGAGTTGCTACTTGCCCTTATTGTGTTGTGATTTTCGGACTTGGGTTGTGTTCTCGTCCATCCTTCGGTGTATCATTTTGGTGACCCGTTACTGTTTACTATTTTTTCCTTCCTTATTGTATTCATTTCGTTATTGGTCATATTGTATGAATAATAGATAAAGGTTATGTTTACATCATTCTCCTGTACCTATACTTGTTCAGTTTATTAGACCAGTGGGTGTCTTGACTAGACCTCATCACTATTTCACTGAGGTTAGTCTTGATACTTTATGGGCACCGCTGTAGTGTGCTCATTCTACACTTCTGTACATTTTTGTGCAGATCCAGGTATTGATCGTTAGTAGATGTGCGGGTTCTTGCTGAGGGGACTCAAAGTAAACCTGCCGTCGCGTTCGCATCCTTCAGATTCACCTTCCTATTCTGTATTTACATTGTTTTACTTACTTCTGAACAATTGTATTTAGAAGTTGTAGTAAACTTTATAGAGCTTATGACTTGTACTACCGGGTTTTGGGAATAAGCATTGTGTAAAGAATTCTTTATTTTAGAAAAATATTAGATTTTTGTTTATTCTTGTTGCAATTCCATGAATATTAGGCTTATCTAATCCTTAAGACTAGGTTCCATCACGATACCCAATGAAGGGAAATTTGGGTCGTGACAAAATTCTAAAACCACCCTGAGATAGAAGTCAAAATGATTCCTGGACCATCGGCACGGGACGGGTAGTGCACGCATAGGGTACGACTTAGAATTAATTAGTACGCTTTAGGTAAAAAACTTAAAGATAGTAATCGAGTAGCAGAGATGATAGTCTGTCCCTGCTGAATAATATGAGTAACACCCCACCTCGAGGGAGTTACGAAGTATTATTTATGTTTCACGGGGTGATCCTTTAGGCCAAAAAACTTAGGACCCCCACCTTCATTTTTAAAGTCAATAATTTTATTTGTCCAAATTTTTATCTCTTCCCTTAGACTAATTCATATAATTCGAGTTCGGTCGGGACCCACCGTTGTGGACCTCAAGAAGTACCTAACACCTTCTCTTCAAGGAAATTTGAGCCCTTACCCGATCTTTGCTGACGCAACTGGTTAATCCAGAGTTATCTGCAAATGGGTGCCCTAACGCACCTCAATTGGTTAGGTGGCGACTCTCTCTCTCTTTTAAAACTCTTCCTTAAAAGAGTTATGACATGTCGAAACCCGATTTTGCGAGAAAAAGAGGCGTGACAATGGTCTTATTAGTCGACCTCAAACAGACCCGCTGATTCTCAGATTAGGTGGTTGGCTAAACTCTTGCCTTTTGATTTTGAGGTCCAATATAAGAAGGGCAGGGAGAATGTAGCTGCAGATTCCCTATCCAGAGTTCAAGGAGCATCACTGATGACCATGCTCCTTTGTTTAGTTCAAGCTGACTTATGGAAGTACATTCAAGCTAGGTTGTATTTAGATCCTGAATTGAAGGCTTTGATTACTTCATCGCAACAACAACCTCAGAAACACTTCACTTGGGTGAACGATCAACTTAGAAGGAAAGGCAAGTTGCTAGTGGCAACAATGCTTCCTTGAGACAACAAATACTCACATTGTGGCATTCCACTCCCTCTGGGGGCCACTCTGATATTGATGCGACTATGAGGAAGGTTCTTACTTATTTCTATTGGAAAGGAATAATAACTAACATTGTGACCTTTGTTCACGGATGTCTTGTGTGCCAAAGAAACAAGTATGACACTGGTGCTTCTCCTGGCCTTCTCCAACCTTTTCTTATTCATGCTCTCCCTTGGACATACATCACAATGGATTTCATAGAAGTTTTGCCTAAGTCTCGAGGCAAAACAGTTATATGGGTCACTGTTATTTGACTTACAAAACATGCTCACTTTATTACTTTAGCTCACCCTTATACTGCTCAGTCCCTTGTCCCTATTTTCTTGGATAATATCTTTAAGCTTCATGGTTTTCCTGCTTCCATTACAAGTGACAAAGATCCTATCTTCATTATTTCCTTTTGGAGAGACTTTGTTACTGCTCAAGGTGTCACCTTGAATACCTCCTATCACGACCCAATTTCCCACATGGGTCGTGATGGCGTCCAACAACAGGGTTAGGCCAGCCAACATATTTTCTACTAGTGTTACCCTTCCCATGTGTTTAATTAATCCAACTTTTACCAGTTTTAAGCAATTATTTACATGATATTAGCCGGTGACGTGAAAATAAGACATCTAATACGTGAGTGAAAAGATAAGCATATGTATGGAAATGCAGCCCAAAATCCCAAAATGTACGCACGTGTGTGCCAGTAACTAGTGTCGCGGGCAACTATCAGAATACACCAGAATACATAAATATATACAATCCCATAGTCTGAATGAAATAAACGGAGAAAATAACAAAAGGAAACTCCAGGGTGCTGCCAGAAATCGCCAGGAAGCACAGCTCACCGTGAAGTATAACCAACCCCGGTCAGTATCCAGCACCGGACTGATAATCAGACGTACATAGTGAGTATCCCACCTAATCTCGAATAAGTAGTGACGAGAAGTCGACTCGATACTCACTAAGGTCCAACAGTATAAAGTAAGCAAGATGTAAGGAAAACAATAGGCATGAAAGACAAATAACCAAGTACATCGATATTAGCCATCAAATAACAATCCAAAATCCACCAAGATTGGTATCTGCCGTGGCGTACAGCCCGATCCCATCCTGTATTCTCAACATTGTCGTGGTGTACGGCCCGATCCCATCCTGTAGTCTCAACATTGTCGTGGCGTACGGCCCGATCCCATCCTGTAATCTCAATCTTGATGTGGCATACGACCCGATCCCATCCTGTAATCTCAATCTCGTCGTGGCGTACGGCCCGATCCCATCCTGTAATCTCAATCTCGTTGTGGCGTACGCCCCGATCCCATAATATACTTTCTCATCACTATGCCGTGGTGTAAGCCCGATCCCACAATATAATCAATCATCACTCTGCCGTGGTGTACGGCCCGATCCCACAATATAGTCAATCATCACTCTGTCGTGGCGTACGGCCCGATCCCACAATATAGTAAATCATCACTCTATCGTGGCATACGGCCTGATCCCATCCCGTGATTACTCTTATCACACTTAAATCAAGACAAGAATCACGATGTTCAATGACGACAAATAAGTATCACAACGTTCAAAGACAACAATACGAGTCACACAAGAATACAAGTCATATTTAGGCTACAACAGGGAAAAACAATGAACATGATGTGTCCTAATACTCGGAGGAAGCAGTAATAGCCACTACGTACGGACTCTCCTCACTTAGTGCGTACGTAGCCCCCAAACAAGATCACCTAGCAATCAAGGTTACCTAGAGGGAAAATTTCCTTCTCAGGAGGTTAGATAGGAGACTCACCTCGATAAAAGCACTACTCAGACCAAGGACCGGATCAAAAGATGCGCCCGAACTCCGAAACTACTCCTAACGGCTCACAACTAGCCAAACATGATGTAATTAATTCAATTTAAGGTTCAAGAAAAAGAATTAGCAAGAATTCCTAAAATATAACATTCTTGACGATTCTTGAAATTTTGACCCCGGGCCCACGCATTCGGATTTTTGAAAATTCTTGGAGGAATAGATTACCCGAAGCCTAAGGAGTGAAATTATATGATTTATTCAAGAATTTATGGATAATATGCGATAATTCACTAATTATCAAAGCCCTAGAAGTTTCTACCCAATTTTCCCATGATTTGGTATTATAAGAATAAAAATAGTTGAATTCCATGTATAATTGACAACCTAGGGGAGAAATTGCTCACCTTGGATGATAATCGCTTTGGACAGCCCCTCCCAAGCTCTAAGGTCTTTTAATGGAGTTTAGGAACTGAAAATGAGGAAGAAAACCCGTGTTTTTGGGTCCTTAAATAAGTCTGTCTCACAGGAATTTTCGCACCTGCGACTTTGCGACCGCAGGTGCGGTCCCGCACCTGCGAGGAAAAATCCGCACCAGCAGAGTCGCACCTGCGAAGGAACTCCGCACCAACGGCCACAAGTCCGCACCAGCGGTCACACCATCTGCGGTGCACCAGCAGTGATTTTTGTTGGTTTTTGGCCTCGTGCGGGGTCCGGGAGGCACCTGGGCCCACCCGAGCCGCCGCCAAAATATACCAACAAGTCCCAAATCATTATACGGACTTGCACGAGCCTACGGACCACTCATAACATCTCTAAAACTCAAAATCACTCTCCAAAACCCCATGAATCAAATAAGAATTTAAGAAATTCTGGAATACACCTCATCGCACCAAACGGGCCTATACTACTTGGAATTACTTCAAATTTTACAGACAAGTCATAAATGACTATATGGAACTATTCCCGATCTCGGAATTCCGTTCAGACCTCGATAGCACAAAATCACGTCCCAAACCAAATTTCAAATAGAAGGAAGTCCTGATTTCCATTTTGGGCGCCGAAATTCTTCCGGGTCATCAGAAAGCCGAGCCAAACATACACCCAAGTCTGAAATCATCATACAGAGCTACTGCAGTTGTCAGAACTCGATTCCGAGGTCATTTTCTTGAAATGTTGACCGAAGTCAAACTTGGCCAAATAGACCAACCTTAAGGAATCAAGTGTTCCTAAACCATCCAAATAATTCCCGAATTCTTAACCACCCGCTCCCGCGAGTCATAAAGCACAAATAGCCGCTAAGGAAGGTTTCATTCAGGGAAACGGGATCCTAATACGCAAAACGACCGGATGGGTCATTACATTCTCCACCTCCTAAACAAACGTTCATCCTCGAACGGGTCTAGAATCATACCTGAAGTGCTGAATATGTGTGGATATCTGCTCCACATGTCCTTCTCGGACTCCCAGGTTGCCTCCTCAACTGGTTGTCCCTTCCACTGGACCCTTACGACAGAAACTCTCTTGGACCTCAACTGACGGTCCTGTCTATCAACAATACCAACTGGCTCCTCCTCGTAGCCCATCATCTCATCCAACTGAATAGTGCTGAAATCGACCACATAAGAGAAGTCGGCGTGGTACCTCCGGAGCATGGATACATGAAAAACTGGGTGAACTCCTGATAAGCTGGGAGGCAAGGTCAGCTCATAAGCAACCTCCCCAACTCGCCTCAACACCTCGAATGGACCTATAAACCTTGGGCTCAGCTTGCCCTTCTTCCCAAACCTCATAATACCCTTCATAGGCGAAACTTTCAACAGGTCTCTATCTCCATCCATGAATGATACATCACGCACCCTTTGATCCGCGTAACTCTTCTGTCTGGACTGTGTTGTACGGAGTCTCTCCTGAATCAACTTCACTCTCTCCAAGGCATCCCTCACCAGGTCGGTGCCATATAACTTAGCCTCGCCGGGCTCAAACCACCCGATAGGGGAACGACATCGCCGACCATACAACGCCTCAAATGGAGCCATCTCGATGCTGGACTGATAACTATTATTGTATGCAAACTCCGCCAAAGGTAAGAACTGGTCCCACTGACCCCCGGAATCCATCACACATGCCCTGAGCATGTCCTCCAATATCTGAACTGTACACTCTGACTGACCATTAGTCTGGGATGAAATGTTGTGCTAAGGTCTATCTGGGTGCCTATCTCACTATGCAATACTCTCCAGAAGTGCGAGCTGAACTGACGGCCTTGATATGATATGATGGACCCCCGGCACACCATGAAACCGGGCTATCCCCCGAATGTGGATCTGTGCCAACCTCTCAGATGAATATGTGGTAGCCACTGGAATGAAATGCGCCGATTTGGTCAATCTATCCACAATGACCCAAACAGCGTCCACCTTCCGCGAAGTCCGAGGCAATGTGCTCCCATTCCCACTCCGGAATGGGCATCTGCTGAAGTAGGCCTCCTAGCCTCTGGTGCTCATACTTAACCTGCTGGCAATTGAGGCACCTAGTCACATAATCCACAATGTCCTTCTTCATTCGCCTCCACTAGAAATGCTATTTCAAATCACGATACATCTTCGTAGCACCAGGGTGAATAGAATATCGAGAACTGTGCGCCTCTGCTAGAATCCTCTCCCTTAGGCCATCAATGTCATGAACACACAACCTACCCTGGAGTTACTTGAAATCACTATTTAACATCTCGAGCACCTGCCCGTGCTACCACAACCCAGTCGAGCACATTAGCTTGATAAAATCTGGAGATTTCTTCTTTATCCATATAATAAGTTCAGAATTCATTCAAATACCTGAATTTCCTCTGCCAGTCCTAGTTCCAACCTATAAACATCGTGTTAATTACCACACGATATACTAGATCTTGACCACGTACCTTTGCTGAATCAGCACCATGCACCGCACAACTCATCATCTGACCACAAGGACGCTCCCTGAACCTTAGTAGCCAAATTCCACAAATCTGATGCTCCCAATGCAACTCATAACAAATAAGCATACACCATGCTATAATGCTGGCAATACCATCGCAACGGAGGAAATGTACAGAAATTCATACTTAACTGCAGAGCCAACAAGTCCTTGAAGGAAGACCTCATCTCCACTAGAACCATCACTTCATTATGAACCCGAATAATGGTATTTGTCCTTGAATACATACTTCGCATAACCTTAGTACAGATCTCTGCTCCAATAATCTCGTCTCACCCAGAATGAACTGCTCAGGCAGCAAGTTATCCCAAACATGGCTAACAACCTCACATGATACCATATCGCGCCAATAGGCCATAACTCGAACATGATAATAAGAAACGACTCGGGACGGAACTATTCAGCTCACTCAACTAATATGAATTCTTACCATAAAATAGGAAATAAAATACAAGAAAATAAATACATATTAACCCTTCTCATCATCACATTGTTGCGGCGCGCAACCCGATCCAAATTACATACCCGTGGCGGCGTGCCACCCGATGCCAAATAACATCACCGTGGTGGCGTGCCACCCGATCCAAATAACATAAAACTCACATAAGGAAATATATACAGAGCTGATTGCTCACTATTACAAATTATCGAATATCGATCACAAGCACGCTGAGTGCATAATACCATCCTGGGGAGACTGATAAAGCCGTATGCAACAAAACTCAAGCACAACTGAGGTGCGATATATATATATATATATATATCGC